>SMLS01073681.1:0-81233 GCA_004785975.1 Popillia japonica
TAAATTGAACTTTGTCAGTTCTCTCGCAAAACTTTATATTGCACTAACGTACAATATCTTATTCCACTGTGCATAAATGTTTTTTTCTTTTTCTGTGTGCATAGCCACTATAACTTTTTGTATATATCACAGTAACTGTCGTAAAAAGTGTCGTATTTTTGTGTAATAACCAATCATTTTGCATCAGCACGCGCATACAATAATTTTCTATGTATGCGCGTATTTAAATGTATACACACGTATTAATCAAACGGGAAATACAGTACACCTGGTATCATCCACCGTTGGCAATTAAACTATATTTATTTGTAGATACATTGTAATTTATTGGCTCATGTCACTGCGACCATATCGAACAAATTAACACATACCTTTGCCTTCATGTAATTCGTTAATTGTGTGAATGTCATTTTGTTACATGTTATATTTCCAAATGAGCATGTTTATGTGGATTTAACTATTCAATGTGAATTATTTCAGGTATCTCTGACATTATTAACTTGATTATTCTACAATTAAACTAATTAAATGCAACACCAGAAAAAATATTCTATATTTGTTTTAGGAAATTTGCTTTGACATATATAATATTTTCTGTTATTATATACATCTATTCAATTCGCGCATTGTCGATTTCCGTTTTTAATACAAGAGCTTAAGGAATATCTTCTGGGATGCAAAATTTACCAAACGAATTCATAAAACAAATTCTATTTGGAAAGTGTTACAACATAGAGCTACAGCTGGGTCAATCTACTCAAAAGCATGGTGTAATAATAAATCAATTAAAAAAAGTATCTCTATATTAAAGACATATTTCAATTTTTCAATTATTTTTCAGTTTTCAAAGTCTCACTATTATCTGTTACAACGCTGGCGCAACCAGTGGAGTACAGAATTTTTTCGTTCTTTAGTATTCAACTAAATTTCAAGCTGATTTTACATTTTCCAACACTGCTACCTACTTTGATATGCTTACATCATCGATCTGAAAACGTTCTACCGAAGAATTAAATTTTTGTTGAAAGAATTCTTAACTGCTACAATCGCTTTCTTCAACAGATGCGCTATTTCTGTAGTTCCCATTTTTCTTCGATTAAAGGTGTAAAAGATATTTTCTTGCAAACATAACTACGTTCTTATCCAGCTCTTTTTGCTTTAGCATTTTTCTTTTCTAACTAGAGTGCTTGTTAAAATCAATGGTTTACCTGGTTTTCTTCATTCAGGTTTTTCGATTATTTTCATGGATATGGGCAACAGTAACGTTTAATATAAACTAACAAAACATCTTAATGGTTCATGCAAAACTGCAGACGACCTTAGAGTTGGCGATAGCTATGACATGTTTATACCGAGCAGAGCAAATAATCTACTTATTTCGTCTGAAATACGTATCCTTCTTTCCGGGCGGTAAACCATCTAGTTTTTTGGTGTACCTTTAGAAAGGATTTTTAGAAACTAAAACACTCGGCGACCATAATTTTTAAAAGGTGTGGGGTGGGATGACTGCTACCATTATCATCTCCTGCACCTGTTTTCCAGTTTTGCCTAGAAATACGTTTCGCCGGTTACAAACAATGTGGAGGCCTACTTGGCGAGGATGTTGAGTTAGCAGAAACTTTCATACATAGGTAGCCGATGACTTGCTCAAAAATCTCTGCACTATAATTTTGTTTGATGATTCGGACCGTGCTAGTATAAATGCTTTTATCCAATGTACTGTCGTTTTCCAATTGCATTTGTAAAACTTCAATCTAATAAACAGCTGTTTTCTCTAAAAGGTCTGAAACGTTATTATAATTATAATTACTTTTACTATCAGTAATATTTAAAAGCTCTTTACATTCATATCTTGCCCAATTTGTCTCTGCTAGGAATTTTACGTAGGTATCTGTTACTGAAATTCGAAAATATATCACGCCGTAAATTCTGTTTTCCTGCAAACATGCTACCGAGCAGTTTCCACAGAACCTCATTATAATTCATAAGTCACACTTGTGATGCCTTTATAAGAAGATTAATTCTTCGTCGCGCAACTTCATTGTGCTACAAAATTCTCTGAATAATCCCAGCATTACATTAAAAAAATTCTACATGATAGCTCTTTTGTTAAAGCTATAGATATAAAAATATGTCATATTTCATTAAACTATTGTTCTAATAGTATTTGTGAACTAATTTATGCGAATATCTTAGTTATATTTTTAATTTTGAATATCTTAAAATAATGAATTCGAAATACATATTATTGCTGTAAATAAAGAAGAAAGACGTATTCGATGTCCATGTATAATAATAATAATAATATTAGTAATAATAATAATAATAAATTGCCTTTATTAAATAAAAATATCTGGATGAAGCCCGGCAAAGTCTAGCTAAAGCTACTCCACTCAACCTGACTCCATCAAAAACGAAATTACAAACAGAAACAAGACAATGGTACAACACATAATTTAAAGTATATACAACATAGTATACATTGGATTAAACTAAGGCTAAGTGCATTCTGAAAGTGTGAAAATAAATTATATAACTTAGGCCTAGTGTTAAGTTACTGTAAAGAGAGCAGGTGGGTCTTCACGGATCTACAAAATCTCCTATGGTAACTGAGACACTTAATACAATCACGGGTAGAATTATATAATATACAAGCGTTGTAGCTAAAAGATTTCCTAAACAGAGATGTGGAGTGACGAGGAATAGTTAATTGATGTTTATGACGCGTGTTTAGAACATGGATAAAGTTTCTAGGAATTAAAATCCCAGTAAACATATTAAATGACATCTACGTCGATTCTCCATATTTAGCCAAGTCAAGAATTTTATTCGATCCGCAACGTGGCCATATCTACGAAGATTACAAATTAAACGACAACACGAGTTTTGAATTCTTTGAATACGTGATCGGTTATATACAGATAAGCATGGTCCATAAATGAAGTCACAGTAATTAGATAATGACAACACAAGTGACTCACAAAGTTTTAACTTCAAAGAAACAGTTAAAATTTGTCTATTAGCAAATAGAACTCTTAATGTACAATACGCCTTTTTAATTAAGATGGGGATATGCTCTTCAAACCGAAACCGAGTATTCATAAGCCAACCCAGATTTCTTGTCGAATCCACAAATTATAGACGAGTATTGAAAATTGCCAGCTTGAGATGCAATTTCAAAAACTCAACACGATGACTTACACCAAACAGTAACGTTTTGGAGTTTTCAGAATTTAAAATGAGATTATGCTGGAGAGCTAATTCACCAATCCGGTGCAATTCTTGATTAATAATTTCCATTGCATTTTGATACTCGTAAAAAGGAAATGAATAAAATAATTGCGTGTCATCAGCTTAAGCCTGCACATTACAATTTTTAACTACTTTTAAGATATCATTTGTATAGACAATAAAAGGAAGAGGTCCCAAAATGGAACCTTGGGGAACACCAGATAAAATATTTGTGTTATTCGAAGTATTACCGTTATGTACAATACACTGTGTTCGTTCAGATAAATAAGACTGCATGAGCAGAAGAGAATTCCAGGAAAACCCAAGATAATGCAACTTAGCAATAAGAAGCTGATGGCACACAGTATCAAATGCTTTTGAGAAATCAAGTAGAATAAGTACGCTATTCAAACCATTGTTAACAGACGCCATAATATCATTAAGTGTATACGATATTGAGAAATAAAAAGCGTTTATTTAGAAATATACGTCCTAACTAAACAAAACGTTGGTGAAATTCTTAATATGTAGTATTTGCTTCAAACTATTTGAATTTGAAACAAAATCGTACCTAAAGTCTTCAGTATTACCCAGGCCTGGGCAAAAAATCTCTTCAACCGTTTAAACTCTGTGGCTTTTCTCGCCACTAATATTTTGATTTAGGCTTGCGCAAATTCCAATGTAATAACACAATAATGGCGCTCTATTAAACGTGTGATGTGTCATCCATCTCTCCAAGATGTCGGACTAATGTTGGGACTAATGCTCTTCCAAGACCACGATACCTAGATTACGACTTGGCAGCACTGAGCCACGGCGTTTTTCTAGCTGTCTAATATATCAAAATAGACTGGAAAGACACCGTAAACCACTAATTTGTTCCGCAGACTGAAGAACCTTGTCAAACAAAAGCATTTACGAATAAATGGTCAAATACTGCAATGATTCGTTCATTAAATGATGCCCACTTCACTCGATTACAGGTTACAACGCATATAAAAGTACTAATACAGAATAAAGTTGATTATTACTACTCCTACGTCAAATTGCAATCTGAGAAAATGTAAAGAAAGTAGTCTGGCAACGGACGGAATGTGAATAAGAATATTGTAACCTAAGCCTTAGCTTTTTAATTCAAAACTGCATAAGAAATATGTATGTATTATAGTATTGGTTGCATACGTCCACTACATTTAGGAGTAGTTACATCAAATATTAAGCTCGCAAATCAGTATTGTTTATTTTTACCCATAGGTATACTACATAGAAACTATAAAGTTGCATTTAATTAGTTCTAATGATTTAGATCGCCATTTGGTAAACGTATTACCTGTGTAATATATGTATATTTTGTAATCACCTAACACCTTTACAATCTACATAAGTACATCTATTGTAAATACGTACATATCATCCATTATTTCGTTACCACATACATGTATCTGTATCACCATTTTGAACACCAATTATCTAAAATCTACGCACACGTACTTCAGCGTATTGAATATTTTTATGCTTAAGTCTGCAACCAATACGTATATATGTTTTTTACTCGTCATTTGTGTCTTCTATATTTGTATTCTCAAAAACATTAAGTTTCAATTTTATTCATTTGCACCGCAAATATTTATGTATATGATCCATATAGTAGTGGATATTTTTTAATTAGTACATAAGTCATGAATTCCCCATAAAATATCAATGTCTTCCGTACACCCCTGTAATGCAATACAAAATGTAGTAACGATTCTGCAAGCAAATGAATAAAACTGAAAACTTCTCAGTATAACACATGTTTTAATGCAATTTCATTTTACAGCATCCAAATGTTGAACCCCAATCCAGCGGTGTAAGCTATACGTCAGTGGGTCAACATGAGCTATGCACTATGTGACGCACTATCCAAAGTCGAAGACAAACCCCGCCTCATTCCGGCTCTTGTAGAGTGCTACGATCGTGCTCACGTTCGCCAAGTACTTTAAGAATGGCATAGCAAACAATCACTTGTGTGTAAGAGAAAAAATATAAAAGAAATGATATATATTCGTCTAATAGTTCTTGCAACAAACTGTACACCAAGGTCAACTTTGAACTAATTCATTCTGGTTTGTGGTCGATTTTTATTTGTAATAATACGGTCGTTTCTTACGGGATATAATGAAAATGGTTCTACAACTCACAATTATTTAAAAACAACACAAATTTTAAGAACTTAACATGTTATATACTAATTTTTATTTCACAAATAATTATGTTTTTAAACTGCATGTTTATCTCGTCATAAAATTAGATCGCATTCTGTAATTAGAAGTTCATATGTAACTTAAATACCTGTTTACTTTCGTTAAGCTTTATTTTTGATACAGTATTTGATAAATTCTCAATACGTACTTGTATGTACAAACATGTAAATATGATCTTGTACAAACAAAGCTTTTATTTACAAGCTGAGCTCAGTTTGTATACACTGAGTTACATCCTGAATTCACCATTAAAACATCAAAACTTATTTCCGTTGGACAATTGAACATACATGCATACAATAATATTACATACATAACCAATATTTATGTTGAATTTTGTTCAGATATAGCCTCATGCTTAAAATACAATACAATAAATACGCAAGGAATAATAAACAAACCTCAACTACTTCAAATTGTATCACATAACGACATACATATGCTTGTTGTAACGTTTTAATAAAACAACGAAAGCTGGTGACTATCGAATACTAAGGAGATGTCAGTGTGGAGAATGTATGCCAGTGATACGACTGAACAAACTATTCCGACTGATTTAATGCAGTATTGTCAACTGTTTACTACAAATGCACCAACGCATAGAATTACAAAGAGATATGGTAAGACTATGAAAATTATTATCGATTACATACCACATCGCAATAACATCCGGAAATGCACTTACATAAATACAATTAAATTTTTTGTGAAACATGGATTTTCTTGAAGATTATGTATTATACAGGGTGATTCTCAATATGTGAGCTGTAGGAGCTGATTCCTGGGGTTGTTTTGATCATAAGAGTTCATAGGAACATATGTATGTTCAAAACAGCTCAATTCTAAAGTTATACAATGTTTAATAGTAAGTTAACATAATGGTTTTATTATAAATTAACAAAATAATTAGTAAAACAAAATTTCCCTCCTCCGTCGTATTGACTGGCGAGTCCGTTCTAAAATAGCAGATCCAATTGTTTGAAAAGCTGCGATAATACGATTTCTCAATCCATCGACATTTTCAGTGGGAGCCGTATAAACTAATGATTTAAGGTGATCGCAGAGAAAAAAGTCCAAAGAATTTAAGTCGGGAGACAGAGGAGGCCACGGTTGTGGACCTCTCTCTCCTATCCACCGATCTGGCTACGTATTGTCCAAAAACTCGCGAGCAACTAAACTAAAATAAGCTGGAGCACCATCATGCATAAAATACATTTGTAACCATAATTGCATCGAAACTTGTTCCAGTAGTAATGGTAGCTCCTCTTCAAGAACATTGCGGTGTACCATATCGGTAAAAAATGTGAACCTATCAAGTCATCTCCAACAATTCCGGCCCACACATTGACAGAGAATTGATGTTGATGACAGGCATTCAGTATTTCGTACGGATTTTCTTCGGCCCATGTGTGATTACTATGAAAATTAATAAGCGCGTTTCTAGAGAAAGTAGCCCCGTCAGTGAAGAATACTCGAGCCAAATAGTCAGGATTTTGTGCGATTTTTTTTTGCACCATTGACAAAAAGTCACTCTTTGCGGAAAATCTGCTGGCAAAAGTGCCTGCACCCGTTGAATGCGATATGGATAGAACAGTTGATCTTTCAATATTCTCCAAACTGTGCCCTGACTAATGTTTAAAGCAAACGCAATTTTTCTGGTGCTTGTAGTAGAATGTTCTTCCATTTCATTGAGTACCATCTCTTCAACTTGTGGAGTTCTCACTGTAGATGGGTGCCCGTTATCAGTCGTCCGTTTTTTAAAACTTCCTGTTTTACTAAGACGCTGGTGAAGACAGGCAAATATTGAATGATGCGGTTCGGGTATCGTTCTTCATGAAGACGTCTAGCAACATCTGAATGTCCATTGCCTGGAGCGTAGAGGAAATGCATATCACACATCTCAGCATTCGTGTAATTCATTTTAGGAAACAGATACTGGCAATAAACTGAATGACTACTCTGGCAACTATTGACAAATAGTGATAGTGTAATATATCGTGTTAGTCATAGTTCATAATTTATTATTAAACATTCAATAGCTTTAAAACTAAACCGTTTGGGACATATGCTCATATGAACTTTTATGGTCAGCATATCCTCAGGAATCAGCTATTACCTATATTGAGAATCCCCTGTATAGTGAGTAAAAGTACCTTTTTGTAATTTAAGAGAGAGAAAAATAGTAAAACATTTCTTAGATTGCAAAAAATCAACACACTTTACAATTGAATAAAAACAATAGACACTAGTGCCCCTCTGCCCCCCCCCCCCCTCCTCCCCGCCTGAATTTTTCAACAGTGGTGTGTCCTAACTAAAATTACAATTGAATACTGCGATGATAAAACGACTTTAATACTGCTGCAAATATGTGTTAGAGTAGTGAATACCAAGACACTATATTCTGCCAATGCATTATATGTATGTACTGCAGCGGTCAGTATGATACTAGAATGCAGCTGATCGAATATTACTCATCATAACACTCGCTTAGCGGATCCCTACCACAATACACACATTTTCCGTACTGGCAACTATGCTTGTTTCAATATATGGTGTTTCTGCTCTATGAATCAATCACGGATTGTATCAACGGTGTGTATGTACTATCGAGGACATAAAAACCGACTCATACTGCAATAAAACTTGTCTATTATAGGCTTTCCGTCCTAAATCCTTATTCAGGTAATCGTAACTGGGCAATTGTAATAAGCCGTATAGCCGCAGGTCAAAGGGTGGCGACCATTTACAAGAATTTAAACCAAGCGAATTATGAATGTGCAGAAAACAATATAGTGTGTTGGACTAAGGTAGAGCGTAACCAAATTAATTAAAGAAAAAAAAGTTTATGATAAATTAGTAATCTTTTTTCTTTCAAAATGTTGTTGGAACAATAATTGCAGGAAATACATCGTCTGTTGCTTTAGTATAAATTAGTATTTCGTGTTATCAACCCAAACATTTAAATAAAATAACAAAAATGGTTTAGAGTTTTCAAGAAAAGGTTGTATTAATAGTTGAGTGTAGGCTTTCACGACCGTAATCCATAGTAGGTATGTTTTTTCGGGTCTTCACTGTAAGACAGTGAATAGTTACCTACGCGACAAGACCCGAAAAAACATACCTACTAAGGTTGTATTAATTTATGGAGCCGAAAAACTATGCGCTCGACAAACTGCCGCAATATTTAACGAAAGGCATCCGGATAAGATCACGTCTCATAGGTATGTCTTCAATCTTATTCATAAATTTACTCAAACTGGATCTCTTGCGACAAAACATAAGCAGCCAAGAGTTTTGAAGTTGAAGTTGCTCAAGTGGAAGTGTTGGGGCATTTCGGTATAAATCATCGTAATTCCTTACGCCAGATTTCTGCAGCAACTCGTAATTCTTTAGGTGCCGTTCCTAAAATTACAAAACTGCATAAATTCCATCCTCATAAAATGAAAATAAGTCAAGAACTAAGTGAAGACGATTTTAACAGAAGGATAGTTTTGTGAATAGATTACAACCATGATTAATAATAATAATAATGTATTTGTAAGAAATATCTGTGTCAGTGATCAATGTACTTTTTATTTACATGGATTTGTAACTAAACATACCTGCAGATATTGGAGTAACGCATATGCTTGTAGAATCCAGTATCCTGAAAAAATTAATGTATGGGCAGGCACCTTGGAGAATCAAGTAATTGGGCCATTGTTTTTTAATGAAAATCTAAATGGCGAAGCCTATCTGCATATGCTAGAAAATACTATTCATCCATTGATTACTGACTCTCTCGAAAATCAACTGGATAGAGATGGCAATCGCCTACTTGATGACGATGAATTACATTTTCAACACGACGGAGCTTCTCCTAACTATGTTCTTCCAGTACGACAGAGGTTAGAGAATGTATTTCCGAAAATGGATAGAACGATGAGGACCTATAGAATGG
Source organism: Popillia japonica (assembly GCA_004785975.1). Lineage (NCBI taxonomy): Eukaryota > Metazoa > Arthropoda > Insecta > Coleoptera > Scarabaeidae > Popillia > Popillia japonica. The sequence goes on from SMLS01073681.1 coordinate 9,415, forward strand.
GAAGCAATATCGCCGGATTTTACGCCACTTGATTTTTTTTCTATGGAGTTATACATACAAGGTCTGTTGTACTTACTCCTCAACCTAAAAATTTAGAAGAACTTCGTCACAGGATTATTGCAACGTGTTGTAGAATTCAAAGAGAAGTTTTTGAAAACCTACGCCGAAGTTTCGAACAACGGCTATATCATTGTTTAGCAGTTATTACATTGAATTTTTTTCAAAAAAAAAATTTAAAATTTTAAATACATAACTGTAAAAGTAAAAAATAAAACATCTTAATCAGTTAAAGTGCATTTTGGTTCCGATGCTCCTAAAATTAAAAATAGAACAAACTAAAAGATTCGAATACGAATCGATCAATTTCAAAAAAACTAAACGCCAAAATGTGTGTTTTAAAACACTACTAAAATGAAGTATTACTCGATACCCTTTTCCATTTAAGATTTTTAGAGAGTAGCTCCAGGGATTAGAGTGATGTTTTAGAATTTTTTTATAATTTTCTAGATTTGCAGAAATTTACCTCGTGAAGTTTTCATATAGCTTTGCATTACTTGCAAATACTTCTGCCTGAAACTTACGTACTATGTATAAGTAGGTATCCGTCTCTAATTATAGTCGCCCAGTGCGACTAGTCAATTGTTTCGAGTACCTTCGGAAAGTCATATCGCTTGAAGTCGTTTTTTGCCAGCAATAGGTCATACAGTATTACTACTTAAAAATGTAATAACTCTTAGACCTTGGAGTATATCGTTGTAAGTCGCTCGTGATATATTATTCCATTTAATAGCACACTACAGACCTACCTGTTGTTTCCAATTTTGTTACGTATACATACATATTCATGGAAAACGGCATAGCATATGCATAATTGGGTTCCCTTGTTAGATATTCGTTTGCAGCTACGAATATCAACTTTATTTCCATGTTTTGCCTTTAAACTTCTGAAATGTCCATCTACTTTACATTCTCGGAGAATAATAAGAAATTTGTTTATGTACGTCGAAAACTCGGCAACTAGATATGTATGTATATCATTATACTTTACGTTGTGGAGAAATCGATGAAACAAATAAATCGAATATAAAAATTACGGGAATGAAAAATTTGTCGCGCGATAATCCTGTTGCATTTGTAGGTCGCAAATATTCAAATATGTAATAGTGATTTGTTATTTTTTTCTCGTTAGTAGCAAGCATATGCGCTCATGTAAAAACTACAATAGAAAACTGGAATGATTTTTTCAGCTCAACGATTTACTACTGATTGTTCTGCACATGATTGTCATACGCGCCACATCGAACTGCACGTATAAACCATTGTAACTTTTTTGTTTAACTTCCTTCGTCCGGGCATCGCATATTATCGCAGCTAACATCTAAAGAGAGGACAAATTAAAATTGATGAAATACAGAGTTTCGTATTTAAAATTGCAAAGTGATAAAATGCCAAGTAAAAATTAATCTCCAAAAAAAGCTTTCCATATTTTACATTATGACATTATCAGTAATAATGAAATTAAGAAATGATTTGTAAAATTAAAAAACTTACCTTTCCGTCATTTAATAAATTTCACGGAAGAAATTTGATGGAAGGAATAACTTTAATTTAAATAATCCTAGATTTAGAATGCTCTTTTATGTTTTGTATTGGGAAAATAAAGTGTTGGTAATTTGTGCTCTTATATTAGACACGCTTTGCATAAATGTAAAACAAATCCATCCCCATACTCGTACATACATCATACCACAAATATTAGCAAAGGGTTGTCCAACACGGATCTTGATGGGGCTCAACTATGTTATAGAAGCACCTCCCCTGAGTACGCGCCCTAGTTTCTGAGAAAAATCAACGTTTTTGTGCGCGTTCTTTTTGTACCATTAATGTGGTCTCCGTTTAAGCAAGAGTGCGTAGCGTGTGTGAACTGGAGGTACGCGTACCACCCACGTGGCTCGCGTTCGATTCCTGCCGATAGGTTTTTTTTAATACCATTGTGCACAATAAAGAATTATATTTAATGCAAATTATTCATAAATGCTATTTTTCTCACAGACGAATAGTAGGTATAATGACATTAGTTGATTCCGTATCAATTTCTTCGCCCGCTACGTCCGAGCACAATAAAGCCGATGAGTACCAGACCAATTCTATAAACGGCAGCTTTGCCGTCTCATAAGTAACATGGGAAAGCCCATTTCGTTAACTTTCAAAAAAGGTGTTCTTTCCTCTACTAATAATTTTGACGCAAGTCACGCGTATTTAATCACTTGCACGAAGACAGGAGCGAAAAATATCATCATATGAATAATTTGCATTAAATATAATTGTTAATATTGTGCACAATAAGATGTAAAAAAAAGTCATCGGCAGGAATCGAACACCAGCCACTAGGGTGGCGGCCGTAGATCCAGTGGATAATGCTACACACGCTTACTTATACGGAGACCAACATTAACGGTATAAAAAGAAAGCGCAAAACAACGTTGATTTTTCTCAGAAACTAGAGCGCATGAGGATGAAAGCTCGTTCCTGGATACTCAGGGAAGGTCTCCCTGTAACATAGTTGACACCCATCAAGATCTGTGCCGGACAACCCTGGTGTTCTCCTTGTAGGCAAAAATTAGTTTAAAAGTCAATTCATTCCATAATAATTAGGTTTTCTTAATACTTCCTCAGTGCAAAAGAAAATCACATGTAATTCATGTCTAAATTTAAAAAGAAAAGATATTACACACAGACGTAATATACAAAACAACTTATCCAATATGCTGAGATGATTATATCAAATCCGTATGTGCCTGACAGAACATGTGCAGCATAGCGTGCGTGTCTACTCCAGGTTCTTTCAGATTCGTACATTCGTACATACATACAGGGTTTCCATGGCCGAGCGGGACATAGGGAGAATACATAAAATCGGATTTCGGTGAATATTATATCCCTAATCCACGCGAGTTACACCTACATCGAGCTCAATTATAGATAATATATTTACAAATTTAACTGATAATGACTATAAAAGTGGTGTACTAATATCAGCTCTCGCCGATCATTATGCTCAAAAGATAGCATTTAGTGATTCACAATTACAAAAAGAAAGTCTACCAAAGATAGAAAAAAGGTTGTTTGGAAAACACGTACTGGAGTTTATTAAAGAGGATCTTAGTAAGATGTTGGGGCAAGACGTTGTACAGGATGTTAATTCCAGTTACGCAAAGTTCAATGATAAAGGGTTTTCAATAAGAAACGAAACCCACGTGATCTCTGACGTAAGATGACGTAAATAATAAGTTGGTAAAACTAAAAATATCCCTAAGCTATCTATCCGGTCTAACCTGAGTTGCTAGTCGATATTTGATTTGACAGTTTTTATACGTCTCTGTTTGTGTCGTTCAGTCGTTGCTTAGTTGTGATTCTTTACAATATAAACCTAACCTGTAAAATTTTCGATTGTCAATATATGTAAATAAAAATTTCTGGAGGATTTTTATTTTTAAAAATATGTATTACCATACTGTTAAATGGGTTGCATATCTAAAAGAGGTCACGTGGGTTTCGGTATTTATTGAAAGCCCGGTATATTAATGTCAATACTTAATGAATATTCGAAAAGAAGAATAGCAACAGCAGCAAATTCGACTAAGGCTTGGCTCACACCTGAGAATTGGCCCAAACATTAATCAAGCGACAACTGTATGAAGGAGTTGTGAGCGGTAGAATATGTAAAAATATATACAAACACTTCTGCGATAACCTAAAAAATCAAATTAACGAATCAAAAAAGAAAGTCAATTCTGATTATATAGAGAGTTCACATAATAAGACGAAGGTGACATGGAAAATTGTTAATGAAATACAAGGTCGTAAAAAACAAAGACACTTTAAATTAAATGATTTCAGAAATAAATACAATAATGACATAGAAACAATTACTGCTACAAACAATTATTTTATAAACCCAAGCAAAAATGCAGGACTCAATGATTCATTAAATTTCAAACTAAAAGCATCTCCTAGAACTTTTTCATTATAATTAGCTGATAAACGTGAAATTGAAAATATTATAAATGATCTACGAAATACTGCTGCACAAGGTAATGATGGAAATACCTGTATCAGTATTGAAGCAATGCTGTGAACATTTGTTGGAACCGCTACAACATCTCATCAATTTGTCACTATCAACTGGTACTTTCCCGGATATCCGAAATATACTACCGATCAGAATTTATAAACTACCGACCAATAGCTCTCGTTTCTAATGTGTCAAAAATAATAGAAAAAATAGTATTCAAAAGAATAATTTTCTCATAAGTGTGAATGCTTTAAATAATTATCAGAATGGATATTGTAAAGAAGGTCTACCGAACGAGCAATATTTCAGCTACTAGAAGATGTATTTAATGGAATAAACAATAAGGATATTACTGCTTCCGGTTTCATGGATTTAAGCAAAGCATTTGATTGCGTTAGTCATAAGTTATTACTTAGCAAGATTAAATCCTTGGGATTCCGCGGGGTATCGTTGGACTGGATCGCGTCGTATCTGCAGGCAAGACAGCAGTCCGTAGTTTCGTATGACGATAACGGAAACCAGGTGAGGTCTAATTGGGCAGAAGTTTCGAAAGGTGTTCTCCAGGGCTCGGTATTGGGACCTTTGCTTTTTCTATTATACATAAATGATCTGCCGGATGCAATTGACAGTTTGGTGGTCTTATTTGCAGATGACTCATCGGTAGTACTCCGAGCAAAAAAATATGAAGAACTATTGGTAAAACTAAACAACAACTTAAAACTTAACTTAGATAAAACAAAAATAATGTTATTTAATAACGAAATGCCAGGATTGGCAATGGAAATTAATGGAAGTGCTATACAGGCAGTGCAGGAAGTCTCTTTTTTGGGCATAGAAGTAGATGCTGCATTATCATGGGGTACTCACATACAGAAACTGTCGTTATGCTTACACCGTTTCAGTTATGCATTAAAGACCATCTCGCGTAGTGTTAATGTTGAAACAGCTCTAATTGCTTATTACGCATATGTTCACGCAAAACTTAAGTATGGAGTGATATTTTGGGGAAATGCTGCGAAACTAAATCAAGTGTTTTTAGCGCAGAAATCTTGTGTCAGAGCGGTATTTGGATTGGGGAGGAGAGACTCCTGTAAACTAATTTTTAAAAACAACAAAATTCTTACATTTCCATCTATATATGTACTGGAGTGTGCGTCCTTTGTAAAAAAAATATTACACAGACTTTTTTTAAAAGTTCGAATTAGAACATGAAAAAGATACTAGGGGGTTAAACAATGCTTATTTGCTAGCATCTAAAACAAAACTAAGATCCAAACATCATTTTTATTCCAGTGCTTAAAGATATACAATACTCTACCAAATTCTGTGAAAGACTTACCCGAAATTCACTTTAAGAGAAAAATTAAACGCACAGCTTCTAAATGCATCTTTGTATAATGTTAATGATATCTTCCTAGAAAGCATATGGTGATGCTATATTGTTATTTTTTTTCTTTATGTTTATTTGTTTATTGACTAAATGTAAATTACTTACCTTTTAAGTTTTTTTATATTTTGATGTGTTTTTTTATACTTAAAGTATACGTTCGGTATATTTTTATCTTGACTTGTTACCATACAGCAGTAATAAGGTTCTAATAAAAACTTAACTTACTTACTAATACTACTTCATCCCAATTTAAGTGTCGCATATTATAACTGGGCTAATAATGAACATTTTCACAATCATAGTACAAAGAAAATCATTCTAATAAAACCAGAAAATTATTATTATTAAATCTATTACATGTAAATTCCTAATAAGGCTTTTAACATGTGAGATACTGCAAGCATACTATGATTGTGGAAATGTTCGTTGTTAGCCCAGTCTGCCCAGTTATAATATGCGGCACTTAAATTTGGATGAAGTAATATTAGGGAGATAATATTTACCGAAATCCGATTGTATGTATTCTGCTTATATCCCACTAGGCCGTGGAAACCCTGTATATACATTACAAGCGCTTAACATAATACTTAAATAGTATAAAAAATGCATTATACTGTCTCGTTCCGGATTGTTTAAATTTGTGTGTTGCACTCTGTATATGTTTTCTGCCTAACTGTCGATTCCAACATAACAAACTTTTTTTGGAAACTAAACACCACATCCCTGTCCCTTTGTAGATTAAGTCGGGGAACTGCCATAAAAAGAATTGTTTACCTTATTAATAAACAAACACGTTGACGCATTTTCATAATCTTTCAACATTTTAAATACGTTGCAACCGAATTATAGGTACGCGTACATGCAATGCACGATCATGCAACAATACCGTATGACGACAGCCTACGAACTACATATTTCACTACATACATACTGGTACGATAAGCGCGCGCCATTAAGGTCGCTCCCTATGTACTGCCCCTTAAATCGGACAAATTTTTGCGGTCTTTAGTTATTACCCTTGCACTAGTATACGATTGTTATTTATTCTTTTGTTTTCTAGGTATCTGAAATAAAAATAAACTGAAATATAGTCTGTAATAGTAGATTCTTTAGGGAATCGCGTGATAGCAGCGGTAGAATGTGGTGGCACGCCGTCCGAAATTTAAATATTGAAAATGTATGTCTCTTATCTTAAGTGTGCTATTGATAAAGAATGGCCTGATAAGGGTGTTGCCTATTATGCCTATTATAAAATATCGCTATTTTTGCAAATCGAAAAACGATGTTTTACAACGGAGTTCTGTGAGATGACAAAATTTTGATTACGTCATGGTTTGGCAGTTAGAGGCAGTATACAATATTATACGTATGTATGTATGTATGTGCTATGTTGATGCAATATTTTTATTGCAAAACTTTGGGGAAAGAGTCCGTTTTCAAATGATAGGCTACAGTTTTACACAATTGATACATACAAACACGTATTAAAAGAAACTTTATTTGTATGTTACAACTTTAAAACCATACATCCTTATACATAATGTATACATTCCAGTCCATATTTTAGACTCAATAGTACTAAATCCGACAAATCGTAAACCTCTAATTACAGAGAATTCGTTTTACAACTAGAAATCAATTAATGAGTACCTAGTTGTAATTCAACTACTTCTAAGACTATTATTATGTTAATAACAACACGTTAACCTTTTCATAACGAAACCTAAGACAATCAATAATACTGCACGTGTGCATTATATAGTGGTGACAAACCTTTCTTTAATGTATTCTGTTAGTAAACGCAATGAATATTGAAAGTAATAAAAATCGACCTATAACAGTGTTCTGTTAATTTATCTCGTCAAAATTCTATTTTCCAGTCTTAGATATGTAATGTGCTTCCAATATGTATAAAACATTAATATAAAACCTTTTAGTATTGCATTAAAGTCTAACTATTACTCATTTGTCATAAAATATTGGATATAACATTGACGATTGTCACCTTATATTTTAAATTAGTCATAGAATACATACAACACTCCTCTCACCATGGTTCTACAGCAGTGTGGGGACGTAGATTTGAGTTTACACATATTCAAGATAAATACACTGCTCAACTTTTGAACTGGTACACTTGTATAATATACAGTAAAAGTAGACAACCCTTTTTAGGCGTTAGGTATCACTTCCTTTATGATCAGGGCTCTGCTTCAGAATGTAATGTTATTATTATCTCTTATAAGTGAAATTACTGAGCGCACGAACGTGTAAAGACAGCTTTTGCTCATTTCTCGAATAAGTTTAAATCCATTTTAGAAATGCCATTAAGGCGTTTAAATATTGGAGAGATGTGCCAAGCTATGGGAATGCTTGTTACTGGTGCATCGCTAAAAACTATTGCTGTCTATTTTAATGTGATCCACAATGTGATCAGAAGAGTTCGAATGCGTTTTAATAATAGTGGATCTGCCCATCATAAACACGGTGGAGAGCAAAATCGCAGTAGAGGAGTTAGAGAGGGTTGTTTCGTTACGATTCAGTGTCGAAGGACTAGATTTCCTACTGTAAGAACACTCCAAATTCAATTCAAAGTGTCCACTCAAACAGTAAGAAGAAGACTGCATGCGGTAAATTTAAGATCCAGATCTTCTACAAACTGTCCATTGTTGACCTAGAGTCCACAAAAGAAGGAGGCTAGAGTGAGCACATCAACATGCAAATTGCAATGTTGAGAATTGAGGTCGCTGTTTATTCAGTGATGAGACTAGAAGGCACCTCCATAGCTCAGATAGAAGAGTAAAAGTTTGGAAAAAACAAAGGAGTACGCTATATTAGAAGTGATTTAATTACCGTTTGTGGAGGTATTTCTGCGACTCGTTCTACTGAATTGGTTATGTATGGAAATGCTACAATGAATAGTGTCAGGTATCTTAATAAGGTAGTAAAACCTGTAGTTTTGCCGTTTGCTAATAAAATAGGCAATGGTTTGTTGTTTGTTGATCATTATTGTTGCCAGAACTGCGGGATTGTATATCATTTTTTCTTATTCGGTATACAGTTGAGAATGATGACCACTGCGCCAGCAAAACACGGGTCCCGAATTAATTAAATTTTGTGGTATTTGGAGTTGCCGGAGTTAACTTTTTCTTTGAAAAGAAGAATATTACGCATATGTTGATAAGATCATGAAGAGTGGATCCAACCAATCATCATCAGCGTCGAAAAATGGCGAAATATTCCTCAGCATTATATACGGAATTTGATTTCCAGCATGCCAAGACGTTGCCAATGGGTCCTAAGTGCTAGAGAAGTTTGTGCGCATTATTAATCTGTAACTGTTTGGTTGTCTTTTTTTCCTGAGCAAACTTTTCTCTAATACTAAAATGAAAATTTTGTTATTTTTCTATTATGTAAAACATTTGAAATTTGTTATTCAAGTCTTTTAATTCTTCGCCTTGAAAGTGATTCCCAAAACTGTATATAGTATTGGGTCAATTAAGCAAAAAGGTAGTAAAGTAGTAAATTGTTATTTATATGTATTTTTTGTTGTAAATGTACCAGTTCAAAAATTGAGCAGTGTATATGGCATTAAATTAAAAAATTCCCTGCAAAATTAGAATTAGGTAGTTTTACCGTCACCGTGCTGAGTCAATGAGCACAATTCGTAAGTGGCGACGATAAATTGTTCGAGTGGGAAACAAAAACGCTTTTTAGTGGCATTTCAACTAATTAATTAGTTAGGTAGTATTAAGAAGAAATTGTTGTAATTAATAATGAAGTAATGAATAACTGTATATTAAATAAATGTGATGTAGTTGATGACTAGTTTATTACTGCACCAACGTCGTATTCATGTCACGCCATATAAAATTGTCATTTCTTTTTTAAAATTTGCCTTATATATTTTTAGATACATATAGGTTTAATTACCTTTAGCGAAAGATAGTGGCCGATTGAAAAAATAGTGAAGCATTCTGATGCAGTCTGTACTGTAAGATTTGCAAAAAAATCGTAATCAAAAGTCTACCGTATTACTAATACTTAGATTTGACTGGAATCTGCTTCTGCCAAAGATATGTCACTATACAAATTTCAACAAGATTGTGTTCCATTATACTAAAAGGTTATATTAATTTCTTGTTAAATATCAAACAAAAAAATATTTAAATAATTATAATAAAGTTACTCTGTAAATACAGTTTTATTCGTTTCTTGTTGTGGATAAATACAAAAACAACATTTTCCAGAAAACTATAAATATAATATTTACCAATATGATGTTACAAAGCAGAGAGTCTGACAGGAGTTGCGTATTGTAGTTCAATACCCGCAATAGCTTACGTTCAACTAATATTTCCCCCATTGTACTACAATTAATATTAATACAGAGCAAGTTTCGTGAACATGCATACATCTGAGAAAATGTTGTTACATAAACATCACTGCATTTTACTAAGATGTGTATATGTACATACTTCATGGCGTGCCTGTTTAGAATCTTCAAAGATATTCGTTAGAGACGTCTTTGCTTAGCAAATTCAATCTATGTAGGTATGTATATCATTATGTGAAATTCTATTATGCTACACGTGACATTTCGCTAAAATTGTTTGTGTTGCAATGAAACAAGTTATCACAATTTCGAACAAGGTAAACCGACAGAGTTATATAAACCTAATTTACCCTTTACAAACTCTTGCGTTACGTCTTACCATCTGTATAAATATAACAATTATACAACAAATAATTATATGAACGCAGGTCATAAACTACATTACAATCATCTGTAATGCTTTGTCTTTCACTTATATTACGTACGCCTGATTCTATTCTTCTATATTCATATTTTCTGACTTTTCTACTTGGATATTTCATTTATAGTCTGTTAACGCCTTTTGGCATACTACAATTTGCCAATCAATCAGTTACAGTAAGTGATATTTGCTAGATTTACTAATATCAATTCTTTGCTATCCAACACAAATTTCGGCAGGAACTATAGCCGATACAAGGGTGACCATGAAATTACTAGCACGCTACGTCACTATTCAATTTAACTAAAATTTAGTGCAGCGATCTTATACGTACTGCTTGCATATACCTTTTGGGTATGAAGTACGCTCTCGCCGATGGATTGGAGAATACCGGCTGTAACTTCTATTATTTGCATATTTCTCGTATTACATCCGCAACAGTAAAGCACATCCTTCATAAACGAATGCATATGAAAAAACTTGTTTCATGATAGATGCCACATCGTAACAGGCCGACCGTATAAAAAATAGTTTCAAACTTAGGCTGTAAAGAAAAGAGTTCGTCAACAAACTAATTCGAAACGGATGATGAAACCTGCATTCCATGGCTGTACTAAAGTTATGTACATCGGTTCTTTCAAAAGTACGGGACTTCTGAAAGCTCTCAAGTTAGAAAGACAAAAGACTGTCGTGAGGAGCTAGCCCATAATAATATAATCCCTAATATACAACTACCAGCTACATCGTTTTTATGAATTTTCTAGCCGCCAAAAGAATCAAGATGGCTATAATAAAATTATGTACACCGTTTCCTTCAGAGGTAGTGGACTTCTCTAAGTTCCTTCAAGACTGCCTAGTACACTTAATAATATGCTTCCTAATACGCTACTGTCCAAAATATTCCGAGAACTCAAAAAACAACATCAAACAGATCAAAACGAATTTCCGCAGTCATACCTTTTAATCGAAAATTGAAAAAAAAAATAACTGCGCCATCCACAAATAGTTTTGGTAAAGTCTCAGCTTCTGACGTAAGACTTTCAATACTGTTGTTAAATACTAAAGGACAATATCGATACAGCGTCTAACCTTTAAGTTGTTTCGTTGCTTTAAATCTCAGTAACATAAGTCTCGCTTGCGTATTAACGATACGATTAACACCCTGATCTTGTAGAGTATAGAATAAACATCAACATTAACGAATTAATGTGGGCAATTTATAAATATTATTAGTCATTAATTTACAAGTAAATCACATTCAATGCTCCTCAGGATGAAATAATTTGGACTTAAGCGATCTTGTACCATTGTATTCTATGTATAAAAGATCATTCTCCGCTACAGTTAGTAGTCATCAAATATAATCGAACAGGTTTTATTTCAATTTGTCTTGATTTCTTCTAAAGTAGTATCATCACAAACATCTGAATGCCTTCAAATCTACTCTTCACACTCAGTTAGAACTAATTTTAACCCCAATACCGAAAATATTAAGCGTACTCCTTAGGGGTGCTCAATTAACGATTAATAAGAGTGTATTACTTCTTAAGGTTTTGTTCAGATGACTGTAACGAAACACTTGCAAGTGTTCTAACATTTCGTTCTGCACAATTTCTTATTCTCGTTTCCATTTTGTTTGTTTTTTTTTGGCAGGCGAAAATGCTTTATGCACCCCACTCGCTTGGGTCGATCGCGAAGTGGGAGTGTGGGACTCACTGCGAAGCAACATACCCACTAAAAACCCCCTAATGCCCTCTCCCGTACTCGGAACTATTGGTAATAAATCATCAGGTACTGCCGGCAATCTCGAGAGCGTGCGATTCCTACGAGCTTACGTCATCTACTGCGGTCGATGTCTTTGCCTGTGGAAGTCATCCGCCCTTTTCTGGGACATAATCGCCCGTTTCATACTATGTACTAACTTCCACATGGAGGGGGCTCCGGCATGGTCGGTACCAGGGTCTCAGGTGTTAATGCGCGTCCCATAGTTTTTAAGGCACCTATTCTCTGCTCGTGTCACCTAATGCAGGCAAAGATTGCGTGTTCTAGCATGTCAGTCCTCTCGCAAGACACATGCGTCGTGGATGTCCCTATTTATACGTTTGGCGAACACGCGCCAGCGCCTGACATAGGTAGTAGTCTATCTGGCGATGCTTGCAAGCTGTCCAACAGTCTAGACGTTCGATGAGTCACTTAGTCCACTGCGCCTTGTCTCTTAAAGTGTCCCACTTCCTCCGCCATTGAGCAATGGCATTGCTTTTGGCCTGGCTAGTTACTTGGGCCTCTGATGGTAGGCATTTCCAAATTATTAATCTTCGTAATCAGTACATAATACTCTTCTTTGCAATTCTAGTCGCTAAGGGTGTCCTCTAGAACTCGGTAAAACATCAAGAAAGTATCTTTATCTCATCTAGTCGCGTAAATTGCCTAGTGTCTAACATTTTCAACATTGAAATTTTTGAACCAATATGTTTCGTGTCTTCCCAAAAATACATTATCTATCTGTTAGAAGTGAGAAGCACTGAGATTTTCAATGCTCTCAATGAATACTGCAACTAAACTTAATAAATAGGAAAAGCACACAATATATTCTGTCTACTTATTTATCTCTTCAGTTCATATTTATAACCGCGATTCTTCATTTTTTGACATTATTATTTTGCCTACAGTAATCTTTAATATTAATACCACTCATTTTTTCGAAATTTGATAAACTTTGTCTTGTTCGGCAACTTGCTACTCGTTATTCTTTTTCTAATCAACAATCTCCTTTAATATATATGTATTTTTATGACCTTTTGACTTATCTTATTATCTAGATAGATCTCCTTTAAACAAGTTTAGCCTTTACCATTGTCGTTGGAATACAATTATTGTAATATGTACCCCAATTTTGGCTCGTACGTGATGTAGTAACATCGAAAGCATTTTTTGACTAAATACGAGATGGATGAATATGAAGAACTTGCTGTCCATTAAATTGTGTTTGAACTATATCCAACCCCAATCTCAAGATTGAAACAGTAAAATACTATTGGTCTTTACAAGTCCTTACAATATATTTTCCTTTGTCTCTCCATGCTCCTTTTTGTGTTTTTTCTTCTGTAATCTCGTAGTGGACCTTTCCCCCTGCTCACTTACTGCACCAAGATTTTCAGGGAAGTAGTCGAAATGCGAATCTAGATGATGCACCTTCAAACTCATGTTACAGGCTAAGGTTTTTAATTTTTTGCACAATATTTTTATAATCTTTATGTTTTTTGTTGCCAAGAAAATTTGTAACGACATTTTTGAAGGCTATCCATGCTTGTTTTTCTGCTTCCTCCATTTTAGATTCAAAATTTTCATCTTAGCTTTCTTATATCCGGCCCAACAAAAACACTCTCCTTTATACTTGAAGCACTCCCCATCTTTTTTTAATGTCTTCAGTATCATAAGGCGTTTACGATAATTGGAGCGCTCCACACCGGTATGTACCGAAAGCGTTCGATAATGCCGGTACATGTAACATACCGCGTTTGATAATTGTACTTTATGTGTCAGATACATCTACCGGCTGGATCTGCTCTTCGAGCAGATACATGCGGTAGATCCATAAACATAACCTACAAACACAATTTCTGCGGTCTGACTAACCTCCATCAAGCAATGTGCAATGTCAAAATGCAACTGCGCACAACTGCGTGATCAACAAGGGCGTTCGCTAAATACTTACTATTCTATCTACCGGTAACCAATCAGCTGATTACCACAGTTACTGGAACGTATCTACCGCTCCAATTATCGTAAACGCCTATAGTAATCACTTCCCTTATCCAGTTCACTTGCGCATGTACGTGAAACCGTTTCATCATCAGATACATCATCTAATGTATCTGGTAGTGAAGGAACAGGTACTTCTGGTCCATGAGGTATAGAACGTGTTGCGGATCGAAGGTTTAGGTAAACGATGTCCTCTTTGTTTTTTAAATTGAATCCGTGTACTACACACGAACAAAAATAACAATCATCGCTATGATTGATCGGTTCTCTCCAAACCATAGACACACCAAAGCGAAAAAAATGTTTTTTACCATGTGACCACTCGCGAAGCTCTTCAACACACACTGAACAAACCTTATGAGGAGCCCAAGGTTTGTCTTGGTCTCCTAATTTTACATCAAAATGTGCGAAATATACTTTTTTACAAAATCTGTAATGTTTCTTTGTTGATTTTTTACTGTAAACCTTCCTGCTCAATTATTTCTCTTTGCAAGTTCTTTATCATAAATATAGTGTATGTTTATTCTGAATATCAACTTCTTGCATCATCATAAGTAAAAAAATGTAATAGTTTATTTAAACAACGGTTTATCAAAATTGTCCTTTACAGAAAGAGTAATACATGCAAATAGGTCACAAAACCCCAGATTGTAAAAAAACCTTACGTGATGGAAATTTTTAAATAATTTTCCCATTTTCAGCATCCAAAAATCTATTGAAATCACTGTATAAAATCCAGACAATTTTACCAATGCAGGCCTGTGTTATTAATATAAATTTTTGTTCAAACAAATGTTGATAATTTTATAATCATATACGAAAAATAAATAATACATTTATATTATGGTGTATTTAACTCCTATTCACGTTATTTTTCGGAGTTGGGAATGCACAAAGTTTTTTCATAGACGATGTCTGATTCCAGATTAAACGCTGGTCCATAACTACCAAGACTGCTTTTAATACTGCGTCATTCGAGGTTACTATGAGAAATTCCCCGTGTTCCTTTTCATAGCAATAGACTAGAATACTTCAGTTACATGCGTGAATAGTAATTTGCGATATTAGCTTTTTATGTGTTCTTAGGCCGTCCACACGATGTGACAAATATTCCCAATTTGTATAACTACTTGACTTTTCCACAGTTTCAAAACTAACAATTTCACACTAACTATAAATCTAGTAGAACTGTTACATAAAGTATTAGTTTATTAAATATTAAAACATGAAAAGTAACAATCACTATAGGTATAAATTATACTTCTCGCTCTTAGTATCTCCTACATACAGAATACTAAATACCGGAGGAATGCGGGAGATATAGATCAGGCTCGAACATAAATCTAGGACCTTATCCTGTAAGGTTTTTGATGTTTCTAATTTGTCACATAAAAAGTACAATGTAGTTTAGACAGAGTGTATACATAGTAGCATATAGTTTCTTAAAATGTTTTACATGTAAAAAGAAATTAAATTAATCTTAGACGTACCTGGTACAATCATTTTATAGGTGGGGTAGTTTGACTAAATTGTTTATATGATTTCCTGTCACACACAATCTTGCGTTCAACTTACACTAAGTAAAAACTTGTCTACGCAATAATGTCCGAAACATTTCAATACAGTAAACAACGGTCGCCATCATTTTCGATCATTTGTTAAACAATCGTTACATATACAATCTTATAGTGATTATAAGTGATATATATATATAGTGATTATAAGATTGCTGAAAATGTACATACATATGTATATTGAAAGCACAATAAATTACCTGCAGACTGGAAATAAAACATTTGTATGTAATTATAATTAAGGAGCTTAGACAGTCAAAATTAAAAAGAATTCGTGTTTATTCATATTCCTACAAAGAATTTATCAAACTTTACCTCGTTAGAAGCTAGTCTGTAATATATCTATATTAATTTGGATTGAATGATTTTTTTATCAAAATAAGCAAATAGGATAGCGTTATTTTACTATCGTAGTATATTTTCTAATAATTTTGACTGTGCTAACTGTGTATGTCTTGGAGATATATTCAGAAGTTTCTGAAATCTCCAAATTACAAGCATTTACTTTAATAATTTTAAAACTGTGATATTTTTTGTTGCCATTTATAAACATAGTGTAAATTAAATTATTATAAAATGTTAGTGTTTGTAACCAAATATTTTTGTAAGTATCTCTCGATTAAATTTTATTTTATATGTATGATAAATCAACGTAACTCCTAATGTACTGTACATAAACAATATAAATATAATATTATGTATTATATAAATACGTTTTATAATTGTTACAAATAACTATATATATAAGACAACCTAATGTCCACTTAAGTAATAATAATTCTAGTCAATTAAACAAAAATACCTAAAAAGTGTATTTATTTACCATTTATTTGATTCTAAAATCATTAAATTTGTTAAGTGTTCAATTGTAAATGTGGTTCATACAAACAAAATAATATTATTGGCATTCTATTAACATATGTATATCCTGTAGTATGTGTTGAAATGAAATTAAATGGTAATAAAATTCTCAAAAAGGCAAATTATTCGTTTTCATTCATATGTCTACCCATGTGGTTAAAAGAACGACATAATCTAACTTGTTCCTAATGAAATTCGTGACCGTGATTAATTAGATAGTACAACCCTTTCTGCTCTAATTTACCATATGCTCACGCTCATATTCTCTTTTTCAATTATACTAAAAATATTTACATTACCTACTATTTAAAAAAAATTATGGATTTTTTCTACATTTCTTCTTATTATTCAAGTATAGTGAGTGATAGATACATATTAACATTTTTTTTTATTTCTTCTAACTGACAGAGTATAATTAATTATATGGTGACATTTAATTTATAAAGTTGACACGAAACCTAAGAAAAATCAATAAAATTAAAATATAGTGACCTTAAACGTCACCACAATATTCCATCGGAGACAATCTATCTCACCGAAAAGTTATTTTTAATATTAGTGGGTCGTCTGGAGAAACAGAAAGACCTCGCATGTTTTATTAAAGTTTATAGTCGCTCAGAAATGAATAAACGATTTTGCTATTGTATTTTTACTTAAATATCTAATAAAATAAATAAATATATCTTTTAGGCATATGAAAATAACGTTTAGCCTAACCATACCCTCAGTACACGTCTTGCACAATTACATTTTTTTGCTTACAATTTAGTCCTGCCGCAGAAATAAATTGTACTGTAAATAGTTTTGCTTCTATATTGTAACTGTAAATAACAAATGCTGTTAAACTTACTTAAAGGAGAAGGGAATACCGGAGTACACTTGACTACAAAACTATAAATTCATGCTTATTTATGACTCCACGAAAATCTAACTGAGGTATGGAATAAAGATGTATATTCCAAGACGAAATTTATTTGATTCTTTTATTTAATGCCACATTTTCGCCAAGAATTGTCGGCTTCTTAGGGCGTTAAACTTGAATCACTAGGACCTCATTGATATTAAAAATTTCCAATTAAAGCACACAATAATAGCAGACATGATATATGCGAACAGATTACATCTGAATAACATTGCTTATTGAAAGCGATAATATTTGGCATTAAATTTGGCATTAAATAAAAGAAGCATATAAATTTCGTTTTGCAATTTACATCTTTATTCTATACCTCAATTACTCGTGGAGGCATAAGCGTTAATTTATAGTTTTGTAGTTAAACTTGTTTAACTGAATTTAGTATAAAAGTATATAAGTATTTGGTAAACCTGCAGAATAAGGCTCCCATTTAAATTTCCCGCTACGAATATAGTAAACTAACGTGAAACATGAAACCAGCAACGTTGTCAAATGTCAAATTCTAGTATTTGTGGCTTGTGTATTTGTCATATGCTCATATGATATTGAATTTACCTTAAAATGGCAGGTAGAAGAGGAATCGCAAACCACCACACCATTCTTTAATTAGTAGTGTTTGGCAACGTTACTCGTAATTGTCGATACATCATTGATTATGCTCATACTGCAAATGACAGTGAAAATAGGATGCTATCATTCCATTTTGCAATAAGTATTTCTGCATTTGTGTGGAACCTGTAATCAAATAAACGTCGTTCTTCCTTTCCAAGAGTTTTTGAGTCTTTAGAGGACATCAAGATAGTCTGTTCTCCCTCTAAGTCCCAGTCGCACGGGATCCTAACTGTCGTAGGTGAATCAATAAATCTCTACTGGTAAATATATTGTCAAAATATATCTGATGGCTTGCAGGCTCAGATATGCCATCTAACATATCAAGTACTACACTCGATCCTTCCAGTCTTCATATACTTCAAAAGTATAACAGTAACCACTAACGCCACAAAGAACCCACAGTTTATAACCAAACAATACCCCGTTGCTTCCTTTGTGTGTATAGGTATAATATTTTTGGTGTGATCTTTTTTTGTTTTGTTTTTTTTTACAACACGAAGTACCAGTGTCATATAAATAGGACGGTCTCAATAGACCGTGTATGTTTCGAAGTTTATATTTTTTTTGTTACATCAGCTATAAAAACAATTTTTATGAACACTTTTTCATTTGAGTTATATCATAAAAGTGCGTAAGCGCCTGTGTTCTATGATTTATAAACAAATAGGCAATGTGTGAATATGATATTTTCTTACTGGCAAGTTTTTATGCAATAAAATAGCAAAACTTTGTAAAAAGATTTATTTGGATTATATCTAACGATTGTGATAAATAACACAATATGGAATAAAATACTTTTTGTATTTTTGTATTATTTCACTTCTTGGTAGAAAATAATCTATTGCATCAAGCTTATTTACTGGGCGATTGGTGAAACGATATCTGTTGGTGATATATGTGGCGCCATCTGTAGAAGAGCTGACAAAGTTGAAGGTGATATGTAAGTAGGTAATACAAGGGAAGCTTTTCATATACATACTTTTATCTTTCTTTTATATACAATTCATAAGCAAACATTGGTGCATTGTGTACAATAATATACATATATGTATATTGTTGCTTAAATGAGCATTATTAATTAACGCTGCTATAAATTAATTGAAAAATAAAAGTTATTGTTCTTGTGATGTGATTGGTTATCATTTACATAGATGGCCACTCTCGGCCGAAACGTCAAAAATTAATTTCACCTAAATAACGCACATAACCTGATACAACTTTCGTATAAAAATGCAAAGCATTTTGTATATCTAATAGCAATAATTGAATTGGGAATATAATTCTGTTGCAATTCATGTCGTCGTTAAAACATATCACGCTTACAGGTTTACCGGGCGTGGGTAAAACTACACTTATTAAAAAACTTTATCAGCAATTAAATGAAAACAATATAGAAACTAATGGCTTCTACACAGAAGAAATACGAAATGAAACTGGAAATAGAATCGGTTTTGATATTACTACGGTAGACGGTAGACGTGGAGTCCTAGCTAGAACATTGTAAGTCTTTATGTCAATTGAGTTCAGCTAAGATAACTATTGATTGTTAATAGAAATGAAACTCCACCACAGCAACAAACAAAATATAAAGTAGGACAATATGTCGTGTTTCCAACTGAATTTGAAAATTTAGTAGTACCACTATTTGAGGTTTGCCTTAAATATTATGAATGATGGAATAGTGCAATTCATTAAATTTCAGAGAGAAACTAAAGTTATGATAATAGATGAAATAGGCAAGATGGAGTCATTTAGTCAAAAATTCAAAAATATTGTACAAACTTATTATAAGAAACCCAATGTACTAATATTAGCTACAATTCCTCTTAGAAAAACAAAAATATCATTCATTGAAAGTATTAGAGAAAATCCTGAAGCCAAATTATTTATAGTAAGTACCTACTTATACAGATAAACTAGTAAGGTTAAAATAAAACTAACTGATATTAATTATATGTGGTATTCAATTTACTAGGCAAATCATGTGTTAGTCGGCATTTATACATTAGGGGTTGCCTCAACATATACAGTACTCTGATAAAAAAATATTTAATATCTAACTCCAAAAGAATATAGGGATACACTAATAATTGTTCCAACATTTTCTTTACTTGTCCACGCATTTCCTGGTGCTAAATTTGTAGCCTTTCAGTGTGATTTTAGGTAAGTTGGTACATGACCTGATAAGCGGATTTGGTGAACCCTGTTGATTTCGTAGAATCATTGGTATTGGTTCCTTCGTCCATGTGAGTATTGGGAAATTTGGTTCCTATAAAAGTGGTTCTATATCTTTCTTCTAAACTGGTCGATTTTCTGGTTACGTTGATTATATTCCTTATCCTTGTCTTCTTACTGATAGTATTAATGAATTTGGCCAGTATTTTGTGTCATTAGATGATACAATCCTCTGATCTCTGGCTAATTTTTAATTATGCTGTTACGTCAATCGAAGTTTTTAATTTTTGCGAACCAGCTAACAATGGTTTTCTAGATAAGTTGCATTTAATAAATCGCATCAGTTTTGAGTTTATTCGATCGCGATATGTTTTAATCAAATCGTTGCCCACGTTGAGAAGAAGATATATTTCTATGCGACGTAGAATTTCAGAATTTTTTTCGCTTCAGTTTGTTTCATCAAATGATCTTGTCTTATTAAAAGCGAGTTGAATAAGTAGTACTATGCAATTATAGTGTTCATAAAGCTTATATCCATAATATATGCAACTGACAGCAAAAGTTTCTGAAACGTAACATGGTAATACATATGTGTAACACTTTAGGAAATCGAATATTAAAATAATACAAAATTTGTTAATAAAATAATCAAAGATTTCTTGAGCATTGTATATTATTAGTATTAACATCACACCATTTCTTTTCCCATCACTGGTTACAAAAAGCCATTTTATTGCTATTATATAATTTCTTTCACCAAATATTTGCAACATTAGATCTTCATTTTCTCTTTTAAAATCTTCAATATCTCGACATGAATGAAATATGTAGTGGAGCTATCACTATATCCCTACAAGGATTTATGGCAATATCAGCGCCTTTATACAAACACTTACAAAAACTATTAAAAAGGCTCCAAACATCAATGATTGCAGATATATGGTATCAAAATAATTAATTCATGCAAGAGTGCTTCAACATTAGTTATTTTGTTGTGAAGATTCCGTACATATATTTACAATATAAAATCTGTTCAGTTAGGTCTGAGCGTAGACAAAAATATCTAATTTCTGAGTCAACAAACAGTCAGATTTATAATTATGATCTGGTCTCTGGCGTGGCAGGTTAAGTTGCCGTGACCTTCTGACTTTCCTCGCAGACCTCTTCATTCCTGACGTAGCCACTTACATTAGTGGTGAAACGTGAAGTTTATGGTTTTTTTATTTATTTATTCTTGTTCTTTGTTTCATTTTATTTTATTTTAATAGTATACATACATATAGAATGCTGTGCACAATTATAGATTATTAGTCATATTGTCTTCCTATTTATGGATAGATATTTTTAGATTTGTTTCTAAGCATTATCTGTAATCTGTATGCAAGTGGGTATGTTAACAGCTATAACACGTACAAGAACACTGTCTCGCCCAATTACTTGGAGTAGCTTGTGAAAAAGTATAGGTTATCCGTTGTCTGGTCCATTGTATGTGGTTTGAATTCAGAGCTACACAACGAAATATTGGTTTTCACCAGTCTGTTTCATTTGTACTACCTATAACAAAAAAAATTCTAGGTTGTCTACTATCGCGCATGGAAAAGAATTGTCAGTTCTTGGGAGGCAGTGTATAATAGACTAAAGAATGTGTGGAATAACACAAATTGAAATTGGCGCAGACTAAATCGTTCGCAAAAAGATCGTGGGTACGTTTCTATGTTAGCATGTTGAAAACTACGCGAAAAGTGCTGATCAGGAAGACTATCCAGATTCTCTGATAAAACCAAGCGGGCAGTTTTGCTCAACGGGAGCTTCTTCGCAAATTGTTAGAAGAATAAATCTAAAATGTGAATGTAAGTCTGGTCAGAAAATGGATTACAGCAGGAAGTCGCCACAAATACGTCAAAAAGCAAAAAACCATCATTATCAATGCGTCACTCAAAATAGGCTCAGTTTTGCAAAAAAAAGTATCTTTATTGCGGAGAATTATTTGACGATGTAATTGTCAGTGATGAAAATAAATTTAATTTAAATGGACCTGATGGATTGAATTACTAATAGCACAATCTAAGATAGGAAAGAAAAGATTTGTAGCGTCGTACACTATGTCGTCCAGTGCTCGAGAAAGATGCTGAAAGCAAGGTGTGAGTTGTAGATGTGTGAATGAATCCCTGAAAATGACAACTTAGGAATCTTTTATCCGCATACAATGACACCATATTCCAACAAGATAACACACCCATACATATGGCAGCTTCAACAAAAGCCTTTATTTTTGAAGCCATGGGATCAAACTTTTGACCTGGCCACTATTAAGCCCTGTTCTGAATCCTCTCGAAAATCTTTAGACGACACTATCTAGAAATGTATACGACCGCGCGCTACCAGAAATTCGAGCCAAGCCAGAATTAAAGCGTCGAATTATAGAAGCTTGAGAAACTGTTGAAGATGAATTGTTGAATGATTTAATTGAAAGTAATGAAGGAAATAAAATTCTATTTATTATAGTATCACTCAGCTTCTTACAAATTTCCTCTGTTCAAGATCTAAATAACTTATTCAAACACATCAATTACAGACCGAATTACCCGCTATATCTTTTGACTCAATTCAAATTACAGATAGATTATTATCTTGAGATTGTTGATATACATATATGATCCAGTAACCATGTGGATGATGAAACAATTTTTAAATTTGAAGTTGGGCAACAAGTCAAATAGAAAAAATATCACAGACCGAATTAACTGCTATACCTTTTGTTTTCTATACATACATATATACATATACGTTGTACATACATATTTGCATATCTATAATAATAACTTCTCATTTCAGATCGATAAAAGTTCACGTAATACCTTGGACAAAGATATTTTTAGGCAAATTCTAGCGATAGTAAATACGTAAAACTTATATGTACACATGTACATTTATATAAAAGTGTTCTGAATTGTTAAGTTAAAATAATGTTAAATAAACTATTCATGTAACAAAATTGTTTGAATTTCTAATTTTGAGAGGTCAGTTACTTACCGACTCTCCCAGAAAGCAATGAATACTGCACTAATCCATAAATACACTGACTAGATCAATCTAAAGATAGAAACATCTGGTTTTTCAAATTTATAGGCTTCCACTGCCAGTATGACTCTATTCTGTATTCAAGATATGAAGAAGTAATCCCCGTGATCAGTGTAATTGCTTTCATCAATGATATACCACTTGCTACTAAATGAATAGTAATAAATTGGATAAAATTTCCAAAACTATCTGAACATTTATAGTATTTATTTGTATTTACTGTAAAAAGAAACGATTTAAATCAATGATTTTAGTATTTCTTTGAGTTTAACCCTGCTCTACTGTTCGGGTCTATTTGACCGGAAGAAAAATGGAATCCTTAATTGTGTTTTGCTTGAATTGTTATTCTGTTTGGGCACAGGTTACTTTATTTGTCAATATTAGGGCTGTGTTTTTTTACTTTCAAATTTATGTTATATACCGTTCGGGTCATATAAGACGAACTTTATTTTATTACAATTTCAACTAAAATATATTGTTTGAATTAAAAATATAGTAAAAACTTTAGATACACATGTATATACATATATACAATACAGTAACAAGTCTGTACTTGTGTTTGCGAACATAGACTCTTATAGCCTATATCCATATACATACTTTCATAAGCGTTCACTACACGCATGCCCTGACAAGTCTGTGCTTTCTAACAATGTTGAGACGATAATACAAGGCATCGATGCAGTTATGTTATGATTCAGTATTCGACTTTACATTCAACATGGCACATCGCAGATCTTTAACTGACAAAGCGTTACATTCGTATACTGAAGCATCTGACTGTAATGAAGATATTTCCGAATATGAAGACCATACAAGTGAAGCATCTGAAAGTGACAGTTTAGTAAAGTCGATAACATGCATATAAGTACAAATGTGCACAGTTATTCTTCAAAGGAAGGAAGAATAGAGTTGAAGTTGGAAAAACCGCAGCAGCGTCGTCGCTTTTCTACTACCAATGCAATACATCAAACACTAGCAATTACAAGATATGACATAGCCGCATTGGTGACATAAAGTCGTCATTTCAAGTTAGATTTCGTAATGCTGTAGAAAATACAATAATTGAAATGACAAATCTCGAAAGACGAAGGGTTTACGGTGAGAATTGGAAAAATTTAGATAGTACTGTTCTTAAAGGATAGTTGTTACTTGCTGGGGTTTGTCGGTCACATGGAGAATCTACGAAAAGCTTGTGGGATAAAGAAACGGGTAGATATATATTCAGAGCAACTATGTAATTGGAAACATTTTCCATTATATCTCGTGTAATTCGGTTTGATGACAGAAATACAAGGCAAGAGAGAAGGCGTACTGATGGGCTTGCCCGCTATTTGAGAAATCTGAGAGAAATGGGTGGATGTCTTCCCAAAATTGCATAATGTTGGAGAAAATGTTACTTTTGACGAACAGTTAGTAGCATTTAGAGAGCGCTGCCCTTTCAAACGGTACGTCCCCAGCAACCCGGCAAAGTGCGGAATTAAAATTTTTACCCTTTGTGATAGTGAAACTTCCCATTCGATGAAATTAAAATACAGGGTGTCCGCGATATACAAAGCATCCTTTTAAGGGATGATAGCTACAACGATTTAGAAACAAAAACATATAATACACCTTGGGTCTATCTGTAAGCGTAAACGAGAAAAAAAATTATTTCTAAAAAACCTTATTTGGTCAAATTCGGCATACCTACGCGTATCTTATGCATACGTCATCGCCAAGCATTAATTGTTAAATACAAATCCCGCCCACAAAACCAGCAATTAAAACCTTTCTTGAAATAAATTTCAAATGTAATTTTCTTCGCACTGGCGTCATGCGCGGCTTTGACGATATTTGGTTTTAAAACGAGCATTCTGCGAATCCTGGTTTTGAGCGATTTTCACTACTTACTCTGAACACTAATCGTCAATACAGGTGTAGTATGTCTTCGATTAAGAGCTTGGAAAATAGAAGTAATCGTTATTAAATATTAATGTTTAAAGCATTTTTCTGACCTAAATGTACTGTTTGGAGTTGGATGAAAATTCATAATACCATAAAACAGTTGGCATCTAGAAACTACCGTATTGCTGGTACATACATATAACTGGCACATACTTACAACGAACACAAAACAAAGAAACGTTTCATATAAAGTTCCATATAAATATCTACGGTAACTTAATACTGTTTCTTTATTGTTTGTTTAGAAAGAGTTTAGAAAGATATTTCGCAGGATGCAATAGACATCAACGCCAGAGTCAGTTTTAATATTTACGAAACAGATGTAACAGAGAGATATATACACTTTAATAAATTATTGCAATTACACATTATAAACAAATTATGTACACCGCATCGATCTATTACAAACTTTCATTTCTTGTTGTGAATTCTAAAGTTTTCTTCTCCAAAAGCAGTTGTCTTAAAGACGATGCTTCTTCTCTGACGGTTAGTAACTGCGCCTTTAAGAGCGCATTCTCATGTTCCAATAACGTTGCCCTCAGTGCAATCTAAAACAAAAGTTAAAAAAATAATTTAGAGATAAAATCAGTTTGACTTGTAAAACATAAAAAATGGTAATATGCAGGTATTGACTTTTAAATAAATACGACAATCACTAACACACTTTCACACGGAGGCATTTCCCTAACCTTATCACTAGCGAAAGATCATATTTTTGAAACCAAAATGTACTGATGGTTTGAGTCGACGACGCAATTTGTCAAGCCTTTCTTGTTAAAAAACTTTTTTTCTTATTTAAGAACCACATTCTTGACCAACTATTTACCCTTTATTTATATATATATGTATACATATGTATCAGCACTGTAAGGTTAGTGCCCCCCTTGGCTCCGAGATCTTTCACTCTTCTTTTCCACGTTCCTCTATCCTTCGACTCGCTCTGCTATTCCTTTAGTCCCCAAGTCCCCAATGGTCTCATCCAGCCATTTTCTCGCGGTCTTGTTCTCCTTTTACCTCCGTCACCGCCCTTTAACACTCGGTATACCCATATGTCCCCCATCATCCTACCTATGTGCTCCAGCGATCCCGCTGCCCGTACAATTCTGTTTCTTCTTCTGAAGCCTTCGCCCTTTGCTATTTTTTTATTTATTTCTTTTTCCTAGTCTTCCTTATTAGTCAATGTAGCATCCAAGTACTCAATTTGCTCCACCTTCTCTATTATGTATATACTTTGTATTTCCACCACCGTTTATTATCATAACCCTGTTCATATTTTTCATTACCATGTATTTTGTCTTTTGCTCATTGATTACCAGGCCATACTCTCTTGCTTTTGCTTCCAATAACTTGAACACGTGTTTCAGCTTTTTTCTGGAACGAGCCACAAGCACCATATCGTCAGCATACGCCAGGCACTGCTGTTTACATGCGTATACTACGCCGTTGGCTTTTATTCCGCTTGCTCTAAGTATGATTTCCTGGACTAAGTTGAAGTGCGTTGT
This sequence comes from Popillia japonica, assembly GCA_004785975.1. Lineage (NCBI taxonomy): Eukaryota > Metazoa > Arthropoda > Insecta > Coleoptera > Scarabaeidae > Popillia > Popillia japonica. The sequence goes on from SMLS01073681.1 coordinate 36,067, forward strand.
AGATAAAGGATGTCCTTGTCGCAACCCTTTTTCTACAATGAATTCCCTAGATGCCCCTCCTTCCAATGCTATCTTACTCTGGGTTTTTCTTAGCGTCATTTAACTTTTTTGGTATTACTAGTTTTTCCATCGCTTCATACAACTTGCTTCTCTTGATTGTATTATACTCTTGTTTATAATCTATCTAACATCATCTATAGGCTTCAATTTTGTTCATACGCATTCTCTTGGAATTGTTTCATAATAAGAATTTGATCTATTGTCGACATTCCTGATTTAAATCCTGCGTGATATTCTTTATCACCTTTTTATGCTCCTTATAAATATATACAGGAGGAGCAAAATGCTAACGGGATATCAGAAGATGAAATTACATAACATTTATCGTGTAACTTCCCGCGAGGTACGTGTATGCCTGTTATCACTATCTACCGCAAACACAATAAATATAATCTATTAAAAAGCGAAAAGTTTGGTCTATAATACACACGTCTAATATACAGGGTGTATTTGAAATAAAAGTAAAAAATATTAACAATGGTAAGATACAATTATGTAGAATATAAATCCAAAGTTTTTTTGCTCAATTACGACGCGAATGCCAAAATTAAAATTTTCCCCATTGAATCGAGAATGTTGACCTCGATCAATCTAACGTGAGAGATTGCAAAAACAGCTGCCAATGTTATAAAAACTAGACGATAACGCTGATGTGTCAGTTTTTTTAAATAGCTTTGAATGAAGAGTTCAATAATGCACACATTAAATATCGCCTGTCGCTGCACCTGCCCTCCGCTACATAGATATATTCGTTCGAAAATATTCGACAGTGGCGCAACAAATATTTTATAAATTTTGTTTTTCTCGCGTCTGGGAAGGAATTTGCGCAAAATATTTTGGATGTTTTCCATTTTTCATAGTCTTCACCTATATTTCAAATACACCCGGACGGAATCTTTTGCTCTGCTTTAAGTTATTAGCTCTCCCATTTCAAAGTTTTGTTAATGCACTCTAGAGCTATCTACCTTAACATAGACGTTTAGCAAAAAAAATGCATTTAAACTGGTTTGAACTGAAGACTATAAAAATGATAGCTACCTGATCCTCCCTTTGTTTACGAGCATCTCTAGATTTCTTTGCCGCTTGATTATTTCTTCTCCTTCTTTCGAAATATTTGTCGTCTTTTTGTTCGTCCGGAATGGGCTTCTTTTCACCTCTTTGTCTCCTGTAATTTTGATGAAGTAGTGAGCCACAGGGTGGTGAGAGAACGTGTCTTTTTGAAACTGTAATGGAGAATAATATAGTAAATTGTTACATATGTTGTTTATAACAAGAACGATATTTATATAAATTAATAAATATAATATTATTGTTCTCTTTTTGCTTATTGCAATTGAACGTTGTGCATTAACAGTTTTTGGTATACTTATATAAAAGCAATATTCCTGTTACATAGTCACGCATACATATGTACACTAGCGACACTTTCTAATTGTACGATCTAAAGCATAAAGTATGTAGAGCCTACATATGTAGCATAGATAGTAAACAGTTTATTGTATTCACTGGCTCTGGTTGTAAAGGCAGATGTGCGGTTTCTAGTTTATGCGTTTATATTTTTTACTGTTTTTGCTGGATTTACGAATGTGCAAAATTGAATGCACCTATTATTTGCCATATTTTCATAGAAAGAAATTTATTTGATGTTTCACATATTCCGAATAAAACAGTATTGAATTGTTTTAAAAAGTGCCTCCGTTGTTTTACAGATTAACTAGAACTAGAATTAAAGCAAAGGCTAATTATACAATAAAAAATAATGTCTTTATTACTTTTATTTATTGATATGTATTAGAGTAACAATGAAAGGATAGAAATCCAGGATATTAAACGATATTGTAATAAGAACTATTATTTTGCAATTTTTATCAAGATAGTCACCGATGCTTGTTAATAATGAGTCCATCCGCCATTATTCTGAATTTCTTGTTCCAATCTTCACAGTATAGACTCAATAATCGTAGCAATATTGCTCACTCATTTTTTCCCATTCGTGCACAATTTGGTGCAACAGTAGATTTATGTCTCTTCGTTCTTTGACATTTTCTCTCATTCTTATTTTATTATCTAGATAGTTTTTTCCACTTCTTATTTTATACAACCCTATAGATTTTCAATTGGGTTAAGGTCGAGGCTTCGCACCGGCCTATTTAATACTTCCACATTATTGTCGGTAATCCATTGTTGGACAACATTGGTGTATGTATGGGGGAGTTATTATGTTGGAATGTAAACCGTTTATAAAGATATGTTACCAATGACAACATAATATTCTCTAAAATATCTGTACATTGAAAAGCTGTCAAGTGTCCATTAATATCCCAAATCGTACCTGATCCTGCGTATGATATCCGAACCCACACTGCTACAGAAACACGTCCACTTCTGTTTTGTGGATGGATATATTCTGGCCGAAGCCTAGAATTAGAAGGGCGCGTATGGGTGTTTGGGGTGCTTTGAAAAGTCGACTCATCGCTGAAAATCACCGCTTGTCAAAACTCTACGCATATTCCGGTAGCGTATGGCGAAATTTATTCTGTCTTGTTCGTTGCGTTCGGAAAGATCCGTTTTAATAGTAGCGCGATAACTTTTGAGGTCACCTGCTCTCAACCTTTTTCTTGCAGTAGTTAATGAACAAGGAAAGGCGGTGGTGGCAATGGCTTTTTTGCAACTTGTTAAGGGAAGCTCTGCATAAAACTGCCTTAACGCCGTGTCTTGATACGCAGTGGCTATTCTTTCTTTTTGGTTCATTTGCAGCTATGTATGATATTTCCCATTTTCTCTTTAAACAAAAAATAGTATTTGTGTTTACACAAATTCACGCGCTACAGCACGTAAGTTCCATGTTCCATCCATTATCCAACATAGCAATTGCGTGTGTCCTGTCCTGTATTGTCATCATATTGAATTTATGTTGTATGTATGTAACTATTAGTTAATCTTAAAAACTTAAATCTGACTTTCTCGCGATTATTAATGAACTCTGAAGAAAAATTTGCTTACTGCTTGTTTTTATATACCACAGTACACAATAATTCATCTTTTCAGACGAAATATTTTTTGAAATTAACGTGGGTGGCACATTTATCAATATTTATCAATAAAACACAAATTTATTCATAAAAAAGAATTCCAGAAATACTGAATACGTCTTTTTTTGTTGTCGTGTGTTTACGCAACCATGGCAAATAACATTATTAAAAATATCTAAAAAAAGTCTATATATTTTAATGGAGCCACTGCATGCCATAAACTGCCTACTATCCACACTGCATACATATGTAGGCTCTACTTTATGCTTTAGATCGTACACATAGCAAGTGTCGCTAGTGTACATCCGCATGGTAGGTACAGTTTTCTTCCATATTATTGTAATGTCAAAAAATGTTCTTACTAATACTAAGAAAGTAAGGAATATGACCTAGCATGCCGTTGGTGTTCTTTGATCTTTTTCTTCTTAATCGTTTGCCTTCTACCGTTAGGTGTAGGCCTAGGAGTTGAGTTATTCTTTATTTCTACATATTTCTCTCCATTTAGATCTATCTTTCGCAAGTTTTCTTATGTCCTTCCACGCGATGCCCCTCTTCTCTGCTTCCTCTCTTACTCCCTCCTCCCATGTTTTTCTCGGCTTTCCTCCCGGATTTTTTCCTGGTACTTTTGTTTCCATAATTCTTTTTGTCATTCTGTCGTCTTTCATTCGGATCACATGCCCTATCCATCTTAGTTGATTTTCCCCTATCTTTTCTAGCACCGGCTCAGTTTTCAGTTCTTCTCTAAACACATCATTTCTTATTCTGTTTCTCCTATTTTTTCCCTGCATCTTTCTCAGAAATCTCATATCTACGGCATTTATTCTAGATTTGTACTTATTTGTTAACGTCCAAGATTCGCTGCTATACAACATTACCGGTCTTACAATTTTCTTGATCACTTCGGTTTTTATTTCTTGATGATATCGTCAGCGAATTAAACATTTTTCCTACTTTTTTGACTCTTTCACTCATTTCTTTGTCCAGTTTCCCATTCTCTTCGATAAACGTTCCCAAATATTTGTATCCCTCTACTTGTTCTATATTTTCTCTAATCAGATGTATCTCGTGTCTTCTTTTTTCTTTTGCTATGATCATGTTTTTTATTTTCTTTATATTAATTTTCATGTTTATTTTGTGTAGTACATCATTCAATATTTCTAGGTTATATTAAAGGGCTTCTTTTGATTCTGCCAAAAGTACCATATCATCAGCGAACATCTGTTCCGATATTTTCACCTCTTCCATCTTCCAGTCTCCAATTTTTAATTTCTTCATCTTACATTTTGCTTGTTTTATTGCTTCATCCATTACTACTGTGAACAGCAGGGGGCCCAAACTACATCCCTGCCTGACGCTTATTTCTGTTGTAAATTTTCTGGAGTGTTCGTTATTTATTCTGACCACATGTGAGTTATTCGTATACATTTCTTTTATCACCTCCACCGTTTCCATATCTATACCTTTCTTTGTTAAAGTTTTCCATATATCTTCCGTCTTTACTATATCGAAAGCCTTTTCTAAGTCGATGAAGCATATATGTATTTCTATATTTTTGATCTTGTGTGCTTCTCCTGTTCTAAAACCACACTGTGTATCATCTACCGTGTTATCCAGCTTCTTCCTCAATCACCCTTGCTAATAGTTTTTCGGGGATGCTGGATAGGGTTTTACCTCCGTAATTTCTACATTCTCTTTTATCCCCGCTCTTATATATTGGTAGAATGATCCCGGTTTTCCAGTCTGTTGGTACCTTCTTGTTTTTAATTGCCATATTCATTATTGCACGACGTTCGTTGGTTCCCTCTACCGGCAAATATCGAATCATTTCAGATGTAATGTTGTCGATCCCTGCAGCTGAGCCTAACTCCATTTTATCTATGGCTTCTCCAAGTTCCTCCCCTGTTATTTCCTGAATATCCTGTGTGTTACTGGCATATTCTACCGTTGGCTCTTTTTCTGTTTTTGTTAATTCTTGGAAATGTTCCGTCCATCTCTCCATAATTTCATCTTCGCGTGTCATGATTTCTCCATTTTTATCTTTTATATTTATCATCGTGAATTTTTTACCTTTTCGTAATTGTTTCAAGCTTCCGTAAAATAATTTCTGGTTTCGTTTAAAATTATCATTTATTTTCTCTCCCAATTCTCTCCGTGTTCTTTGATTCTAGTGCGAAATTGAGCATCTAGTTTTAATGAATTACTATCACATGGGTTTTTATATGTGATTTTCTTTAACCAGGCGTTACACGCGTCTCTATTTTTGCAATAAATACTTACATACGCACGGTATAAATGACCGCATTTAAACATTTAGAAAAACCAGAAAAATAAAAAGCACTTTAGACATTTCAGAAATATATTACCGTAAAACAATTCAAAATGCATGCAAACTATAACAAAAGCTAAAAACTAATCAACAAGCTTTTCACATCATCCACCTTTTGCGCATGTTATGCATGATGCATCGTGTTGATTTTTTCCTATTTTTCTTATAACCAGACAACGCAACTTCCAGAAACAGATGTGCTTATGATTCGGGCACAGTAAAGTTAAATAAAGTTGTCTTTCTGTTGTCTTTTTACCAAATAGTCGTGGATTAGTGTCAAACTTAGTTCTTTAAAAAAAATTCTATGCAGTTTTCTATCTTATTTTCATGATATTTTTTTCCACTTCTGGGTCAATTACAACACTATAATTCGAATAAAGATCAAATTTATTCCAAAATCTTTACCATTTAATTTGGTTTTCGTTACAACTTCGTCAGTGGAATAAAATTGATATTTAATTCGTGTCAAATAGTTTTCTATGTGTATTATAATAATAATACTACTTCTAGCAATATTCAACAATGTATAAAACAGTAAGTGGTGTTGCATCTCATCCACAACATAATAATAAGCGACTTACATAGCTCTCCAGTAGTAAAATCAATTTTATCTTCATGATGCATAGTAGACAAACATATCTAATTTCTTTTGTAAATCCAAATATGGTTGAATAAAGTTTTCTTTCTTTCATGTTAGCAATAAACAGTGGTGGAAGATCTTTCTTGTTTTTTTCTCATTGTGCCAACTAACACCAATTTGTATAAAAATTTATCGCCAGAGGTACCAATTGTCACACATTACCTACATGTCGACCTGTACCAGATGTAGGTCGAAGGAGATACTTTACTACTTTATGTGCAGAATTATCTCGAGCATTTCATCGGAAGTTACACAGTCATTGGCAGAATAGTATGCCAAACATGGTTGAACAAAACCATCAAAAAAGATTTCGCGCAGGAGCAAATTTATCAGTTTTTTTCATACACAAGGCGACAGATATGAGCACTCACTAAACACTTTGACATAGATGAAAAATGACATAGAAAAATTACCTTCATGAAGAAGGAATAGGCGGGGCCTTGCACACCAGAATACCCCATTCAAAGACTTTCACGTGATTACTTAACGCCGGGTTAAGGGTTTAAGGAGGGGTTTAATATGTTAATTCTTGAGAATACTAGCAATGTGATTATTATTATTAATAATAATAATGAAAATGGTGTAAAATAATTAACCAAATTAACTCTAACAGTACTTTACTTACCCAAAGGCTCTGATGGGAGTACATCATAGTGGTTATAGCCAAAGGCATGAGATCGTATTATAGGTGGTGGCGAATCTAAACAACCTTTATCATCTACTTCTGATATACCAACAGGACATTCTGCCGACGGTATATGTGGAAAAAATTGCTTTGTAACAAAATCTGAAAACAATCAATTTGTATTAGATTATTGGCAAATAAAGGATGAGACATTATCTTTTTACTGTTTTGTCAATTTAATCCAAATTTTACGCATTATTTCGCTCTTGCGTGTTCAGTAGCAGACGTGCAGAGGTGAATGCTTGTGCGTTAAATTAATGTGGCAAGATAGGATAACAGCACATGTTCGAACCTTGGAAATTAATTCAGCGCGAAGCACGCAAGAAACGTCGTTGACTGCTATAGAAATAACAGAATTTCTGTATTTGACATGGGCGAGGGAAATAAAACGTATTTTATTTAATTTGTGTGACACAATAGGTATTGACAATAAATAATTCCCTTATTTTGCAAAACAAAACTGTGCTAATATAGATGGCACTAAGTAAAAGTAGTTAACTACAAATGCAAGCTATATAATTAAAAATTGAGTAAGTTAACTTCAACTCAAAAATTTAAGAAAAAATGTATAAAGTATTTTTGAAAACTATTAATGTAAGATATTGAAAAACCGTAATTGAACGTGTAAACCGCGAAAACCTTCTAGCAGGAGAGGGATAGTCGAAAATCGCAGTAACTTGACGTGTCAAACACGCTAGAGACGAAAACCGTATCACAAGGAAATGCTGTTCTGCAAGGATATATAATACATATATGACTAGTGCTCACAGATCGGCTTCGCTGCCCAGTTTTATATATAGGTACCCCTGCGCAACAGCATTGCCGTGTCAGAAGATTTTGGTGGTTGCCCCGTGGTTGTCAGGTCGAGCTACCATGACCTTCTGACATCACTCACCTATTAGAAGGTTTTTACCTTTAGCGTGGATTACACGTCCAGTTACCGTGAGCTTCTAGATACCTTCCTAGCCACACTTTACTCATGAAGAAGCCACTTGAGTAGCGAAACGTGAAGTTTTATTTGTACATATATGCTGTGCATTGTTTGTACTTTATATTTATTACAAACCATGACTCGGTCAACACCCTGAAATCCTCATAATAGGCATTTTTTATCATTTGCATCCTTATATTACTCTTTAAATTTGTTTGTATTTATTGATTAGTTTTCTTTGAAACTTTTCTCGGATTTAAAAGAATTTAGCATGAAGGATATTCATACATATTTGTCATAAGTATACTTTCTTGTACAATGTTTGTTTAACTTCAAACCGAAAAATCTGCAAATAAAATTGCAACAAAAAGAAAGAAAAATAAAAGTTTTCGTGTTCTTGAAATGAATGGATCGTTCAATAGATCGTAGTCAGAGCTATATAACTATAAAAATCGGTAACATGAAGCTACCTTTCTTATAGGAATACACTGATCTCATGACTATGCTCCAAGATTCGACGAATCTACACTGTTTTAAAGAAACTTTGAATTACTTGTCTATTACAGTTAAATTCCGGTAACTCCAAACATTTATTAATATATAATTAATTCGGGACACGTATTTCGAGTTATTATCCCGTCATTGTGTTTGGAATTAATTTAAAAGTTGTAGTATTTGGAGTTAACGGAACTCTCTAATGAAAACAAAGATGTAGGCAACACCAGCTGGTTGCAGTCGAAACTATTGAAATAAACTGACAATGTTAAAATATAAACAAAAATGAGGAACATAATAAAGTCACTTAGTTTATTATGTTCTCATAAATCCAAATATGTCTCGTATAGTTCAAAATCTTCAATCAAGTTGACAGAATTCTAACAATTATGCAGATAAGTATAAATGAAACAGATAATAGAGGAAAAAAGGGAGATGAAAGAAAAAACACAAGAAAGGATGTAGATGTAAATACAGTCACCTTACTACTTGCTAAATCTTGGCATAGCAGTAGCAGAATTGTTGTTGCTCCATATTCAAAACAATTTTAAGTTATTAATGATAATAATTAATTAAAACCGTTTGCAGACGTGCCTCCGTCAAAGATAATTGTAGAAAAAGAGATCGTATTTTTGGAGATTGGCTAGAATAGCTATGATTTATTAGCCAATAATATATGTTAAGAAAACTCGTTACCAGAAAAAGAAATCTTTGTACAACCAAAACAGAAACCGATTGTGTAACTCGGATTACGAAACAATGTCATAAAAATATTCACACCCTCGCAGAATCATCTAGAATAAGTTTGGACTGCTTTGTAGAAAAAGATTGACTATGAGAGAAGTATAATATTTAAGAAGTAAAACTTTCTAAGTCAATTTGGGAATATTTTAAATTTTTCAAACATTCTTGAACGAATTTACAACGATATTATACAAATATTCACCATCTCTTGGTGCCGAAGTAGAACACTAATTCACTATTGCCCACAGGACACCAAACACTTTGATAATTGCCAACGCGTTTCGACAGCAATACTGTCATTATCAAGGCGATAATAAAACTAAACAATATTACAAAAACAACTTAACAAGAAACCTAAAAGTTACAAGTAAACAACGGCAATCCGATTTGCATCATTCATTTCGCATTAACATTTCTATAAACCTCATCAAAAGTCCGACATTAAAATCATTAAAAGTTTACGAGAAAAATATTGTTTTTATTTCACGACAAAGGGAACAAGGTTATTATCTTAGATAAAGAGGACTACTACGATAGGGTAAGCACCTACTGAGTAGTGCTCCTTATAAATCTATTACTAAAAATTCATAAACAATGTACCACTGGCAATACGACAACAGTTATGGTTTGTGCACTACTAGACCTGTTCAATGATTTTTAAACGAATGTTTTCCACATTGAGTTGGACGTGGTAGTCCATTGCCGTCCTGATATTGAAAATGCCAAAGATCTGCGAGATCCTATTTTTGTTAAAGCACAATGCATTCGCGACAACATGCCGAACTTTACGTGCGTACATAATAAATTTTGTCGCCCCATTGATGAAATTTACATATGCATCCTTATCGAGTTTTGGTTGTGCAGCAACTGCACTTTCGTGATTATCAACAATGTAAATGTATACCGCACTGACAATGGTTTAAGGAGCACCTTAACAATAATGATTCATTGGACATAACCTTCTTCACTGATGCATGGTTCTCTTTATCTGGTTACGTAAATAGCCAAAATTAGCCAATTAGGGCTACGGAAAACCCACACAATTTTGTAGAAAAAGATTTGCATCTATTAGAAGTTGGAATTTGGGTCGCAATATGAAAACGGTGAATAATAAGTCCAATATTCTTTAACGAGGCAATTAATGCAGAGAGATACCAAACTGTCCTTTTGACAGAATTCATTTATCAGCTACATGATTATAAAATAACAAGGGGCTATTTCCAACAAGATAGAGCGACTTCTCATTCTGCACAGACCACCATAGATTATTTACAACAATTTTCTGGAAATCGTATTATGCCCCCGCCTGTAGCCAACGAAGAGTGCAGATTTAACGTCACCAGATTATTTTCTTTTCGGACATGTGAAAAATAATGTTTATAAAAAAGCCACTTGCACAATTAGGACGAACTTCAACAATCCATTAGGGATGAAATTCAAAATATAAGTAACTCAAGAAAAACTTTGCGATTTGAAAACATGAAACGACAAATAATATTAGGTCGCCAATGGGTTTCACTTAATTGGCGGATAATATTATGCCCATACATTTGTGCTAATGCCGACATCAAACTTCTGACATACTCTATATTCATTTATTAATATTTTATTTATTAACATATTTATATTGTATTCTGTTTTTTAGTAAGAGGGAGAAAATTACGATGTGTTTGTTAGCGGTCATGTTGACATTGCCAAATATTGAGTATTTTAGTGAAGCCATGTTATACACTGTTTGCATAAATATCGTTGTTAAATATTTTTCTATTATATTTTTGTGCTTCTACTGTGTTTAAACAATTAAATCTTAACTATTCCTTCTATTTTCTTAAATATTTACTTGTAAAAACAGATCCACAGTCTAGTACAAGTGGACTGTAAATATCGCTTCCAGCACGTGCTACTTTGGGAAGTGGACATTTGTCTATACAGGATAAACAAACTATAGTGAACATGTACAAGAAAATTATTGGTAGTAATACCACAAAGAAAACACAGATAACACCGCAAATTTCAAACACCTACATTAATACATAAGTAGTCATAAATATGTTCATATTTATATTTAAGAATAATAATAGATGTTTGGAAAACAAGTGTTTACCGTATTATTAGTAAACATAAAGCTGGGACTAATTTTACCGCCATTAAAAGGAATTGGAAGGAGGTCGCCTCTTTCTTACGACAGAGAACTTCCTATATTAAACAAAAAAATAAAAACTTCAAATTAGCTGAACTGTCGCCGACAGTGATTCTGTTGAAGAACTGTAGAATTGTATATTGAAAATATGTATAATATCATTATGGAAAAATTAAATTGCACCAGTTATTGTCAATTGCTGTCATATATGTTTTATAATAATGAGTGTACTGTGTATCTAATTCAATCATGTAATCCCACATATATAGAAATATTTAAAAGGATCTGTAATGAGAAATTTCATCAATCAATAAATTTTGGATTTAAGTACATATATGTTGCAAAATAATATGCCACGATTAAAGGCCGTTAAATAATGACATATTTAGATACATCCAATGGAATTTATTTCGCCAATTTGAACAATGAATATTTTTGTATTGTAATTTAACAAAATAGTATGTAACATCAATTTTCAATCTCTAAAATACAATTTTTATGTTAATATGTACACTACTGTGCAAAAAAAAACCAGCACCTTACAAAATTCATGATATTTTACTAACAACACATATTTATTCAAAGTGTGGAATATAATTTCGTGCTGAATATGAGATACATCTAATCCGAAGAATAAATATAAGTTATTTTGAGAAATTTACTCTTAAGTTTTAGGAAATTCTATACAGGAGAAATTATTATATAGAATTTATGGTCCACCTGAAGCGACTCGTAGGAAGGATAATCCGTAGAAACTTTATAGCAGATAAGTATTTTAATAAAATCGAAATTTTACACATTCAGTTCATAGTTTATCATCCTACGAAAAGGTTTGGTACATTTTACAAATAATTTTGCATTTTTGTTTCGTGTAAATCTCTTTTCCGGTTCGTGTAATTCAATCTATTGATAGTATGCAGTTTGTAATCCTGAAAGAATTTGGAAAAGTCAGAAAATGCCACATATATTTCTTGTGAACAAATATAAAATGGTTGTGTTACATGAAGAAAGTTTTAATCAAGTCCAAATTGCAACACGTGCTAAGTGTTCACGGTGCAGGGTACAAAGTATTATTAAAAATTCAACGGACCTGGTCAAGTAGGCGATAAACTAAAGTCAGGACGGCCTAAAAAGCTTAGTGGAACCGATGAACGATTTTCAAAAATGACATCCTTACGAAATCGTAAGAAAGTAAGCACAACTGTGAGAATATCGTTGAAGAAATCCTGTTTACGAGGATGTGTGACAATAAAGAAACCTTCATTGAGGTAATAGAGCAAAAGATTAAAATATGCTTTAAACCATAAATCCTGAGGAAACCATGAGTGGCGTGAAGTCTTATTGACCGACGAATCTAAGTTTCAACTATTTGACACAAATAGACGTCAATATGTAAGACGAAGGACAGGAGAATCTTTTTCGGAACCATGTCTACAGACAACTGTAAAACATGAGGGTGGCAATGAATTGGTATGGGGATGATCTGAAAATTGCGTTGGCGATCTCATAAAAATAGATGACAGAGTACCTGCAGAGGCATACAAAAATATATTAGAAGACCATGCCATCCCTTCTGGGCTACGCCTTATAGGCGAAAATTTTATATTACAGCAGGACAAGATCCAAAACATGCTTTCAGATTAATTAAAAATTACTTGGCCTAAAAACAGAGCAATGGGATATTAAAGACAGAGGTTTGGCCACCACAAAGTCCGGACCTTAACATTATAGAGGGATTCTCTCGATCAAAAGAGATTTGACAAATTACCCAACACCGTACAGGAGCTGTGAACAGTCTTACAAAACGAATGGGCCAAAATCCCCAATGAATTTATTCAGAATCTGCATGATAGCGCACAGAAAAGGATCAGCGACGTTATTAAATTTAAAAGACGCCACACAAAATACTAACATTCGCATTTGAAACATTAAAAATACTCATATATTGTTATAAATGTATAAGTAGCGATCGTACTAGATACATAATAGAAAAATTTATTGTCATTATAGGTCATCTATTTATTCTTTTGCAGAGTAGTGTAAATGTATTTCATGTGCTACAAATATAATGCAAATAATAAAATACATATGAAAATTATTGTGCACTTATTTTTTACAAACGTGTGGTATGCATGAAATTTAGTTAAATATCGAAATGTAAATAACAAGTACTTGATTTCATTGTAATTCATTAATTAATTTGACAGCTAAAATAGCTGTCAGTTCAATTTTTGTAATGTGATGCGGATTTAAACAATTTGTCCCTCTTATTAAAAAATAGAGTATAGTTCACTTGTAAGCCACGCTGCCGACTCATCAGCTTTAGATAAATCGACGAAAATGAATATAGCGGAGGTTTTACAGGAACAAAACTTTATACAAAGTACCATCTCAATTTTATGTACTGTTATTACCAACTTCTGTCCCTATTACTATCCAAGTAAACACGATGGAAATTAGACGTCCAACACTCTGTATACATAAGTTTTCATAGAATTACCACCATCCCCTGTCCAGGGTTGATAGGCCGAAACGTATCATTATGTAGTGGTGGATTGCCAGTAAAATCAATTTTCATTAATATCTTTCAATATTAAGCCGTACAGCCACGATTTATTATCATCACACGCTCTCTGTCAAATCCTAACAATATTAATGTTCAATTTCAAAATATGTCCACTAACTTGGTGAAAAAAGGACACAGGAGTGTTACCAGCAAATGGTCAATTCTTTTAAAACATTTGAATCTACGAATCAGTGCAGATATTTCAGGTGTTGACAGAGAATTTTTCACTTATGGTGGTATAATTTAATTTTTATATTCTATACGTAATGTTTATGTTATTTGTATGCGTGTTTCTTTTAAATAAAATTGTACTTAGTTGAAGACAATTATTTTGTTATCATCTACAATTTTGTTCCTGTTTTTATTATTCCACCGTTCAAAATTAAATTCAACACTTAGCAGCTATCTCTAATGCTACCAATATTAAACGATTCCTATGACAATATTCCTAAACTCTAGTAACACGTATAATGGAGGATAGTGTATGTATAACGGAGCATGAACATTACATTTCACATTGTTGCAAAGCTGCAAAGAATTTTTTTTGTATCATGCCAATGATTTATAAGTGGTCTTAGATATGTATTTTCTTAGATTGCAGAAGAGTGGTACTAATGGTTTCATAAGCCATTTCATATTTGGCCAAAGAGCGAATTTTTGAATTGTATTGTGATCTCTTAATAACTACAATACTACTGGTGATGATTAATTCATTTTAGATATCTAGTTAGTAGTATTAAGATAGGTACTCTGAAAGTACCTAGAGCAAAGTGCTGGCCTAGAATCATGAAATCATTTGTCAAAATATTTATAGTTTTAAACCGTCTCTGTTGTCTGGGGAACCGATATTGGTAATATTCTTTAACAGTTATAACAATTCACCCTTTGATGCCGGTATACCTATGTATATATATCTATAGATGTGGAACCCACAAGATGTTAGAGACTGGTTTGTCAGACTAAAAATTCAAAATTAATATTGATAGACACTTAACTGGATAATATTAAAAAAATAGAAAATTCACTGCTACTAGTTAATTTCTCCATACTGTGTATGTAGATGTAATGTTAATTTACTAAAATGGTCGTAGTTTTATATGCTAATAAGATTGTATTCCTCGGCTATGGCTTTAGCCTGTTTTTAATTTTGTACAAACTCGATTTAAATCGTAATAAAATCAAAAATATATTTTGTGGATTTAATTTAGGAATAAATCTTATGAAGTGGCAATATGTCTGTAAACTATGTTGGTTTATTTAGCCTTGTTGGGTATATTACCACAAATTTATAACTAAATATTTTCCCTGTTTATGGATTACTCTGCTTAATTCCAGAAATAAAAGGTGATATTCTCAATGGACTAATAAACAATTAAAAGCAAAAGTTACTCCGCTGCGAGAAAACTAACAACTAACAATATGTGTGTTGTAATACAAAAACCTATGCATACAGAGACACCTTGCAATAGTTATTTACGAATCAAGTGCATGAAAAAATATTTCGCGAATGAATGGTCACTTTAAAGCGCGAAATATTTCACGCACAAAGTTTGTACAATATTTTTTGTACGAGTACTTTAATAATATCTATCGTTAAATACGTTTTCGTTTATGACACACTACAAATCTCTTGATATTAATTTAAAAAAATTGAGTTAGAGGTATTGATTATTTGAAGTGACATTTAATTTAAAATTATCAAATTCAGAAAATTTGATACAAAAAAAATCTGTACAACATCAATTCTAATAATGAAATATGTATCATATGTATGATGTGTCGAATGTACACCCTCTGAAACTCGAGAAGCTGCCAATATTGCAGTGGGTAATTTATTACCCATAAACCATTAGGGTTAGGGATTTATAATTTTAAAATGTCACAAAATTTATCAAGTTACAGTAAGTACCAACTTTACTTCACGCACTAGTGCTTAAAGTGGCTTTTCACGCATGCAAATCGAATCGTGGAAAGACATGTTTTGATAAGCGAGTACAAAAAATACTTATTATTGCAACACAGGCACTAAATTAATTTAGAGTCAAAAATTACTTTTCGAGTTTGATTAAATTGAAAAGCCAGAAAAAATATCCAACAACAATCTTAGTAAGGATGTAGACGATGTTTTGGCAGACAACAAGTCATTTGGTGTTGGTATACTTCTAGAAATTTCGTTTAAAAAACAGAAGATAAAATCGAAATAGTGACACAATTCAGTCATGGAGACTGCCAAAGAAAGCACCAATGTTGAAACACTTGTCACTCAATTAGAAAAAATGAACTAGAAAGAAAATATCTTTTAATATTTCACGGTGTCAGTTAGATCATTGCACGATATACATAAGTGTGTGTCGTATTTGCCAGTCTGCGGCGACAATATTCCCAATTTGCAGATGTTCCGACTTATTTTTAAAATAGAAATGTTAGCGTATATCAAATTTAATGTTTTTCTTTGAAGATTTCGTGACAGACTAAAAAATGATCAAGCAAGTTTCCTTTCGATTATAAATGATAACTTTTCTTAAGCTGGGTATTATATGCACCTATCTTGGTTCAATATTATCAAAATGCGAAAATATAATTGCTGTTGGACGATATATGGAAGGCAACTAGTCTACCTCTAATTTTCTAAAGTACAAAATACCATTTTCTGCCCAAAAGCAAAATAATATTTATACACAACGAACTAACTTAAAACTAAAGATCACACAAGTAATTGAGCTCGAAAGGTGAAATGATGAAAAGAAGGCAGTAGTGACTTACACATGAAGCAATTACAACAAACCTAAGTTAAAGAAAGAAATATTTTGGTGTAGGTGTACAATAATAATACTGATAATAAAAACTTAACGCTAGACGTTTAGTTTTTTTATATTATTTGATACATGGCATAAAAGCGTAAGGAAAATTTTGAGAATATTCGCTAATTAGTTCTTCAACATCTAGTAATGCACGACTACGCTCAATTTAAAACAAACACTTCCTCTACATAGTGAAATCATCAATAGTGTTTGTGTTCACTCTAAAAAATTTTGTAATATGTCACACATCTGCGCAAGACAAATACGCCACGACTAAAACGAAGACGTTCTAAGAAAAGATAGTCATTTCACAGTTTGGGCTATTTACATTTTCTTGAAAACTCAAGCGGAGACAATCAAAATTTTCATACGTTTCCTAAAGTTTGTTAAAATATCCAACGACTTATTTCTGAATTAATGAATAAATTAGTATAGAAAGTAACAACACAAATTTTACAAAATATGAAGTATCTAATTCCTTTAGTTTTAACAGTTATTTTTTTAATATCTTTCATACTACAAGCGCAAACAAGTGCAACCCAGAAGTAAGGGATACTAATGTGTAATTCTACGTGCGATATCAAAGCTACTACAAAAAACCACACTGTCTCAAATACATTTGAATGAAACCAATCTACCTGATGATCTAGATCCAACCAGATAATTATAATTCCTCAACAGATGAAACGCGGAAAAGGGCGCGACTGGAAAAATTCCTCCTAAACTACCACCTGTGGCGGTATTGGCACACTCGAAATTCGCATTTCCTGTACCAATGTTCATTATTCATGTACGAAGAATATGTGTGCGAACCCTATTGAATGTTATAGAATACAGTGCAAGCAAATGACTAACGATCAAGACCGACATGTGACAAATGCAGAACAAATACTAACAATAGACCTTGTTACGTCGGTGATAGCTACGGATCTATTATAACGTAACAATGCTATAGATAATTATCGGCGTTGCTTAAGCGTCGGGACGGCAGTCGTCGAAAGTAAGAAAGGCGGTCGCTGTATTCGTAACCACGCCTAGTGGGCAAACATGCACCACCAAATTGAAAAAATCATTGGTCAACGAGAGTATTTCCCAATTATTATTACTATCACTCTACATAGTTTGTGGCAACTAAAAGTAAAATTTGGTCTTTGCCGATAACTCCTCCCTTATAACGTTCGAATTGATAAATATTTAAGTTCGGTCACCGGTAATATGATCGAACAAATGATTACATTACTCACACACAACTTCCTCTTAATATTTGTCGGAGTTAGTAATCATTATGGCTGTAGGAATTAATTTTTATATCTGTACAGGGCAGAATATTTTTATACACTTCTGTCATGTCATATTGCAATTTCGACAATTTTTGAATTTAAAACTCATTGATTACTGTAATTACCTTTTACGTCGTGTATACCCGGTAATGTAATGGAGGTTTTCGAATCTATATTTGTATTTTTTTTAAACTCGACTAATATCCTCAATTTCCAATGTATCCAGCTCTATATACTAGATGTCAATAGTTGTTATGAAATCGTCGAAATATTGTCATTTAGAACTTATACTAAAACTTCTTCTACCGCATGGTGGTGGTTGATTTTCTAGGTCTCTTAACATACCTAACACTGCGACTTGCTGGGTCTACTCCTTATTCTTACCTTGATTTCATTTTACTCAAACAGGTCAGTTTCCTTTATAGGTTTAGGAACCTTTTTCGCTAATCTTTCTCCAATGGTAATTCCAATGGGGCTTGTATAGCAGCCCTTCGTTCACTTAATGCTGCGCATTCGAAGAGAATGTGAGAGACAGTTTCTTTCTCCTCATTACAGAGTCTACATAAGGGCTCATCTTTATAGCTCCCAATCTTGTGCAACTAACTTCTTAGATAGTCATGCCCTGTTAATAGACACGTTATTCCCCTGAATTGATGCAAGTAACTTAGCCGTTGTGATGGTTGTTTTATCACCCGTATGCTGTTCTTTTGTTCAGATGCAAAGTTTCAATTTAATTAGTGTTGTTTTATGGTCCACTCATTAATTGCATCAGGTACTACACTCTTTGTATTGCCTAGACCTTGCTCCCGTCATGTAAACTTTATTTGGGAGGCTTCCTTTGTTAGCTGATATGCTATTTCGTTGTCTGCTATACCCCTGTACCCTGGCACCCACACCAAGTTAACCTAGTCGTGTTTAGCCAGAACAGTTAGATTTTGCAGACACTCCCATATTAGTATGGAGTCTATATGATACGATGTTACAGCTTTGATACTGCCTGACTGTCAGAGAGAATGAAAATCGTTTCCCCTCACGGTTAGCGACGCAGAGTCTCCAACGGACATGTTTGTATAGCATATATTTCTATTTGAAATGCCGTGGTGTATCTCCCAAGTGGTTCACATGCTTTGTAACCATGGTTTTCCTCATGGGCATCAACGCCAAAATTTATACCTGCTTTTCACCCATATTTGTACCTTTCTTAGGTTTTCGGTTTGTTTCCTTCGCCAGTTCTCCATTCGTCCCAATTCAGGAAAACTTTGTTCGATTTGTCATAAGAGATCTTGGTGGTTGCCATGCCACTGCCCATATCAAAGATTGGCTTTCTGACTACTGTTTCTACACTAGTGTGCTACAACCCATGGCGAGTTTTGCAGTCTTCAGTATTACTCAATTTATACGCTTCCATTCTTGCCTCTTTCACTATAAAAATATCAAACGGAGGTAGGTTTAGCATGGTCTCCGGAGCATCTGCTGGGATACTCTTAACAGCTCCAAGGCATGCCAGTCGCTGAATTCTCAAATTAGCGGTCGCATGCTGCTGTGTAACTTTTGGCCAGTAAATCAGGCAGCCATAAGTTATCACGAGCCTTGCTATGGTAGTAGACAACCAGTACGTTATATGCGGTTTGTCCAAGTCTTTTCAACTGATATATGGGTTGTTATCAGCACCCTCTTATGTGTCAGTAATTTTTTTGAAGTGTGAGTTCTACTTTGATTTACAGTTCAAGGTCACTCCCAGGAACTTGGACGGACATAATTATTTACAAAGGAAAAATTCCCGTTTGACACTAAATAATGAAATTTATTTATGTCGTTCTCTTAAAACGTTAAGTACGTTTCTGCCTCACCAGTTGACTTAACTATTGGTTAGTTCAATTTAAATAGATAAAGGTCTATTACATTTTTCAAAAATGTTTCTTGTTCCATTCACATTAAACTTTATTTAGTTGTATCGCGATATAAAAGCAACTGAAACTAATATCTCAAAATATTAAGGGAAAAACAAACAGAACACAACCGTAATTTTCCTTAGATTACAAGTAAATTTAATATTCACCTTTCTATGTCATTTGTGCATATTTACTTGTAACACAATGAATTGAAAGTCGTTAAGTAATATGTAGCTCATATTTAATTACCCTGTAAATATTTGAAAAACCTCGATAAATGTGTAGATTATACACTAAACTGTTTGCCTATTTATCGAAATCATAACACAGTCGTACATATATACTTATTCTGTATACATATGTATGTATGTACATACCGGTCGTTTTGAGAAATAGGATAAATAAAGCCGTGAAGAGATGAGGGGTATGAAAATTCGCTAAGAAGTGGGGACACGTATGAGTCTATGAACGGTGTACTCTACAATATTTGTGAGGACGTAGCTTCCTTCACCTCCTCTACGCTTTAAATATCCTATGACTCAAAACGACCGGTATATGCGACAATCCACCCGCACAGTTATTTGTAAAGAGAAATCAGAATTGTATGTATATCTGTAAGGAATAAGTCCAATAAATCAATATTAAATAGGAAATAAAATATATGATAAAAACAATTTTGCTAAATTTATAATACTTTTGCGTCAACTACAATGACACTGTTTCAAATGATAATATTTCATTTTAGTTACTGATTGTAAAATCAATAATATCAACGATGGAATACATATCACATCTTGAAAATTTTCAGAATAATGTTTATTTAAGGATTGAGTAACAAAGCTGGGAAATTTATAGTTTACAAAAAAATCCATCAGATATCATTTATTAAAATCAAATTTTTTAATTCAATTATCCATTAGTAACATTTTTGTAGTTTAACTACGAAAGTCTTAAAATTAGATCAAATATCACTCGGTTGCAGAACCTTATGGAGTCTAAAAATTGTATTTTTTGACTTTTTATATATGAAGATAAAAGTCAATGCTAAAACAAATTTTATTGGCAAACTTACAAATCGTCGGCTTAATAAGAAAATTGCCTAACTCCACTTTTAGTAAAATTAGGATTTTAGTGCCATCGGTATCCTAATATGAGTGGCTATCGATTCAGAAAACTCCCTATATCAAAATAAATTGTGTACGCTCATAAATGACGAAACAGAAATCTGCCTAACTTACGTCAGTAAAAAAGCGCCAGAAAACTGCCTAAATCTGCATTATATTAAGATTATGTAAGCCATACTTGCATCTTACCATTGTCAATATTTTTACTTTTATTTCAAATACACCCCGTATTACTATAAATAATATTATTTCAGAATATTTTCAGTTAAAATACATACAATACTTGTACCTATTGCGATAAATTATAAAACAAAAATAAGTTTTTATTATTAGTTAAACTTTTCATCAGGTAAGTTAACAATTTGCCTAACTGCCACAGAAATCTAAAAATTATGTGGAAATATGCCTAACTCCATTATTTTTTTTCAACAATTTTTTTTTTATTTTTTTATAGACTTCTAAAATCTGTGCCAAAATAAGTATCTGAACAAGATACGCACACATAGGTAAGAGAAATCCACAAAATTAAACGTTTTTTAGCTCTCCTGTAAAATTTCATGAAATGGAGTTGGGCAATTTTCTTATTAAGCCAACGATATGGAATATTAACTCTGGCGATTTGACAATTGAATAAGCTACCAAAGTAGTAGGCGACCGCTAACAAAAAAAAAGTAATTGATGTTATCATTCAGGAACAATTAAGCATTCAGAATACATGTCATAAAATAAAGTACAGCTTCTCCGCAAACATATTATTCAAATGAAATACAATGTACTTAAATATAAAAATTTGATACAGTTATAGAAGGGTTTAATTACAGAGAAAAAGGCACATAAAGTTGAACAAAGAGTTTCAGTCGAAGTTGGCAGGGGTGCCATCGTGTAATATTTGCTATGATTACTGAAAAAAATTAACAAAAACAAATCTCAAAATCCAAACTTTTTCACAGAAAATCTTAAAATAATGTGCTATTTTACTAAACACACTTGTCGCGCTGCTTCATTAATAAAAGCATAATCCCTTTGAGTAAAGATCAAGTCGAAATGTTATCTAAACTGGACCTTATTATTGCAGTCATATGTCTTCAAGAAAAAAACTATCGGGGACAATTCGGGTGCACGTAATTTACCCCACACAATTGATCTATAGATTTGTTTTATAGTTGCGATAGTAAATTCTTACATTCCTTCGATAACGGGAACTGGAAGAACGCCATCAACAAGATATGTATACGAATGACAGCACAACTGCAAATAAGAGGGAAAATATACACATATGCGGACGATACCAGTATATTGTATTGGGGAAACGAAAAAGAAAAGCTACAATAAACGATCGAGAGAGAGACCAACACAATTGAGCAATGGTGCGTCCAAAACAAAAAACTGAATACATGATCTTCCAAGCACAGACAAACCCACAAAAATACAAGATAAAAATAAATAATTACGAAATAAAAGAAGTCGACAAAATAAAGTACCTTGGATTAGTAATACAAAATAATCTCAAATAAAACAAACATATTAAAGAACTACTGAACAAAAATGCTAATGGCAATAGCCAAAATATACAAAATACGAAAAATAATCCCGGAATACGTAAGGAGAGCAATTTATAATGTCATGTACACTTCACATATGAACTACCTGATTAATGTGTGGGGAGATACCACTAAAACAAACATAAGAAAATTACAAAGACAGCAAAACAAAATACTAAAGCTAATATACAAAATGGAAAGAAAGACGCGTACAACAGAAATATATAGAAAGACAAGGGAAGTGAACATACAACAAACAATCATATACAGAAATCTATTACTGATCTACAAAATAGAAAGAAATCTAATAAAAACACATATAGAACAAGAAGAACACACTTCCGAATAAACATATTAAAACAAAAAAAAATACGAAAAAGTTCCAACAACACAGGCAATTAAAAATTATAACAAAATATTAAATACAACAAAACACCTTAACTACATAGCGTACCGAAAGCAAATCAAATACAAAATACTAAAAGGCGAAATATAACGAAGTTGGATATGAAAACTCAGGAAAAGAAATAGAGGTGACCTCGATACCGTTACTCCGGGTCGGGATGAATCGGCTTCCTAACCACCCGAGAGGAGGACTGAGAACTGAACCAGGGGATGCATATATATTTTGTAATATATATGTATGATGTGCGAACCAACTATTCTTATTTCGAGGAAAATTCTTCGAAAACAATACTCCGAAATACAATTATTCGAGTAACAACTTTTCGAAAACAATCCTTAATTCCAAGTCCACGGCAATTAAGTGGTCATTACATAGTTTGGTATGGGAATTCAGGATGCTAATTTTTGCAACGCAGCGTTCCCTCAATGTCCTCGAGCGGTCCGAATATTGGTGCCTGGACGGGACCTTCAAGACAGTTTCCCAAATATTTCCCCCATTATACGTACACCATTCATGGTCTGAAGGACAACCTATCCATCCCATTGGTATACATGCTGCTGCCCGACAAAACGGAAGGAGGCTACAGTAAAATGCTGCAAAAAATTAAAGATCTCTGCGCTACCGCTGCCCCATCAACAATTATGATTAATTTCAAGAGAGCCAACTACTTTCCTGGAAGCTACCATTTGCGGATTTTTTTTGCCATTTTTGTCAGGCAGTTTATCGACACGTCAAAATATCTGGCCTAAAGGAGCAATACGATAACGATGGAGAGTTTGGATAAGCCGACCAGAAAAAGGGCAAGAAGGCGTCGGGCTCCGATTTACAATCACTCAATGTGGAATTGCTTCCAATCAGATGCACCTGGAATTTAAAAAAATATAAAGACTACGCACAGAAAATCCAAAGAATTGTCCAAAATTTTGACACAAATAATATTTTCGACTACATTAGAGGTGTAGCGCATACTTTTTGTTATTAATTAACAAACGATTAAGAATTAAGAAACGATATTCAACGAATGACAGATTAGCAGGTTTACAATAAAGGGAACAAGTCTAGGGAGCTGTTACCTGTGTGTTTATTAGGAGGAAGTTCTTATTATCTTTGCTGTAAATCAGTTTGTTAATCAACCAATTGGCTATACGGACGTTCCGTTAGTGTGTTTATGAACATATTATTTAAAAAATGCCGAAAAGAAA
Organism: Popillia japonica; assembly: GCA_004785975.1. NCBI lineage: Eukaryota > Metazoa > Arthropoda > Insecta > Coleoptera > Scarabaeidae > Popillia > Popillia japonica. The sequence goes on from SMLS01073681.1 coordinate 59,932, forward strand.
CCGATAACTCTGGAAAAGCGATCAGCTATTCTAACATTATATATAGAAAGATGTTCTGTATGGGGAAAAATAACTAATGAGAAAATTAACTGTACACTATACTATTCGTCGATACCAAACCGCCGATGCTTTAGAAGATTGTAATCGCCCTGATGCATCAAAAGTGAAGACATCCGCGGATGGTCGACGCCTGAAAGTGCTAAGCAAGCAAAACCGACGATGACAGTGCCTAAAATCGCAACAGAAATCAAAAAGGTACGCGAACAACCGACTTCTCTAACGACTACCAAACGTCATTTAAGAGAAGCCGGCCTTTACGGTCAGGTTGTGGTAAAAAAGTCACTGTTACGTTGTGGAAATCGGCAAAAACGTCCACAATGCGCTAACGAATGTAGAAATTGGACGGCAAAAGAATGTAAAATGTCCTTTGGACCGACGAAACCAAATTCGAAGTTTTTGGACCAAAGCGAAGAGTGTTCGTAAGACAAACGAGAGCGGAAAAAATGTTGCGGGATTAGTTTGTTCCTACAGTTAAACACGGTGGTGGTTCTGTAGTGGCTTGCCGTTGTTCCAGCAGTGCAGGAGCCGGATATCTTGTAAAAATCGATGATATTAGGCGCAAAGAAAATTATAGACAAATATTGGAGGAAAACACTGGGACATACGATTTGCGTTTGATAGGTCACCACTTTGTTTGCGCATCATAACGACCCCAAACATACAGCACGAATTTGCAAAGAGTTATTTAACGTCTCAAAATGAAACAAACGTTTTGGAAATCATGCCCTGCCCACCACAGACTCCGGATTTGAACCCTAACGAACTCCAGTGGACTAAGCTTGACAGATGAATTCGAAAGGTTCGCGAAACTTCAAAAAACATCTGTCGGAGCTTCTTCAAACTGAGTGGCACAATATTCCCGGATTCCCGGTGAAACTTTAACCAAATGAACAGAACGCGTGGCGCGAGTGGTCCAGAGAGTATTGCGCGCTAAAAAAGGCTATTTCGACGAACAAAAGATATAGTATAGTTTTGTAATATGAATGTGTTATATATTTTTTATGATATTTATTTTTCTTATTTGTATATATTTTTAGTTGTAGCGGGTAGTGTACATCACTAGATAGCTAGACACCTATATGCATGTACTACTATATGTGTACAGATACATATATACATAGAAATACATACAACTACTTCCATATATTTGTACTCATAGCAGTTAGGAGTATATGCTAATAAAATTACATTACACTGGTGCATTTTGAGAAAGAATGGTAGACCAAAATTGTGTCAGGCAATTTTAACAGAGTTAAGCTGAACTCTCATCCAGGTGAGATTTTCTGACTGTTTCTAGGCAATTATGCTGAGACCCTTAAATTTGTTACTTAATAATGTTTTACCATTAAAGTGAAGTTCAAATGAAGCTTAGTTTAAACAAGCATCAGCAAAACTATTAATGATAATCCAGATATTCGAACACATTTTTAATTAAATATTTAGATGATCCTTTTGGACATGTAGCTTTTGGCTTGACACTTGACTTGATATAAAGCATGAACGATTTCAAGAAGAAAACCATTACGAATTTCGCAATACTTTGCACTATTAACAGCGCCCTCAACTATACAGAGAGGTGCAGTACCATGTTGAGAGATTGCTCCCCAAACCATTATTTTAGTAAAAAATTTAGAAATTCTAACAGTTTTTAGAGGATTTGAACCAAGCTGAAAACAACTTTCGTAAGATATAAAAACATCATTAAAATTATCTTCTTGAAAACCCTGGCAAAAATCTATTCTTTGTTGCCTTTGTAGAGGTGTTATTGTATGATTTTTTTTGCTTTCTTGTTAAATCACCTTGTCTTTTCAGTGAAATGCGAACGGTTTCTGGAGAAATTCTTATTTGAAGTTGATTTCAAAATCGGTTAGCTAGTTTTCGAAACTCTGGGCACACATCTTGTGCTAAAGTCACTAAAGCGTTCAGATCGTTTCCAATAATCTTACCAACTTTCGTTTTTCTACTTGGGAGATTATTTCACAAATATTACGCCAATAATCAATATCTAATATCAACAATATTTGATAACTGATGTTATATGATGAAGGTAGGTAATGCATTCCTTTTTAGTAGTATGTAACAAAAACGAAATACAAATGTTATAGCCAGCAAATATTTGGATACCTATTTAACATAAAATATGTATATATGTATACATATATGTATATGTAGGTATAATTGTAAATGAGGAAAGAACTTTTTTCCCAAACGAACATCTAGTTTTTTTATATATTCAATCGACTCTGGTGCAGCATACGGAAAATCACTTGAGTTGCCATCGTATGCTCTCAGCTTACATTCTTGGGTTATGTGCCTTATAGTTTGGTCTGCTTCACCGCCATCGCATATCGGAACCGGACTCTTACGCCACGTATGAAGTTTGTATCTATAGCGTCCATGATTAGTTTTGGCTCTATTAAATGATGTCCACGTCTTCCGATCCAAGTCAAATGCAGGTGGTTTTCCATCAATGGACAAATAATGTTGGTTTTGATGCTGTGGTTGTTAGGACGATAATTGTCCTTGCCATACTCTGTTAGTGAGAAATTTGATTAGATGCACAATTGGGAGTCTATTGTCTCTCACTGTCTTTTTGTATTTATTGATAAGTGATTGTATTCGGCAGAGAGGTGAAGAGGAAATGTTACTCAGCATGGGTAGCCATAGTTTAGTGTAGATCGTGTTACTCCGGAAATGATTCGCATCGTTGTTGATTTGCGCGTCACCTAATGCACACGTTTATTGTTTTAGCCACATTGGGGCACAACATTCCGCAGTTGAGTAAACAATCTATGATTGTTTTGTTAAATAATTAACAAGTACTGTGTTAGCAAAGAATGAGTAATCTTTGATACGACCTTTTTTAACAAAAGGCGACAATGTAAATTCTATAACGCTGGTACTCGCTGGACGCTGGCGAGGTTGGATATTTTACTTTAATAGAAAGCATGCATAAAGCATTGTAATGTAATAGACAATTGCAACGAGACCTACACAATCAGTTGGTTTAAATCGCCTTATCTTTCGTTTGGGTCATATGAGTACTTTGAAAGCAGTATGTATATTATTACATATATTACGGTGACAACAGTAACAACAGTATTTTTAACAGAAACGCTGACTATACTAAAATACAGATTACTTATTTAAGTTTAAAATATTATTTAGTTTTAAGTTAACCATACTCAAGTATTCTGGCACTTATGCTTATATTGTTCGTTTCTCTAACACACTGTACAATCCTTCATACCCAAAAGATATATTAAACGACGAAAAATAAATTTATGTGTCTAAACAATGGTGGAGGTAACTGTCCTAATCGCCTGTCATGAATAGTTAAACAGAAAAATATGCACATATAATTAGACATACATATACCGTGGGGACGAATAATTAGATCACATTTTCGATCTCACGACCTGTGTAGGGTGTCCACGCTTGTAATTATTACCATCATTGCAGTGCCACCTGAAGATACCCAGTGCAATCTATTACAGTCATCATTGTTACATTATTTCTGACGGACTATCGGTAATTTTACAAAATTACATATTCGTCTGCCACCGGGAAATTTAAGATTCCTTTTGTGGATTGAAGTTGTTTCGTCGCAATTTTAGACCACAAAGACATTATGCAGACAAACCGAGAAATCAATGAATAAATCATGGGAAGCAAAGTTACACGACACGTAATTACAGGTATAAAATTGGAAATGACGTTTTTAAAGACCACTTAAAATTTATGCGACATTAACGAAGTATATTCAAAGTATTTATCCTTCAAAATTGTAATAAAAATGTATAAATTGAAATAATTCTGTGAAGTAAGTTTGTATTTGAATAAATTGCTGTTATTAGTAGAGTGCATTTCTAAAATACTTTATTATTTTAACCCACTGATTCCTACCTTAAATGATATTTGCAGATCAAAATATTTCCTATTTTATTCATTCTTACATTTATATCGCATACATATATGGTTGAATGTCTTGCACTGGAGCGTTTCACAAGTATATAATTGATGACAATAGTAATTTACATCTTAACCTAATATATCTAACCCGTATACCTCTGCATGTATTTCATGATGAAATTATGTTCCACCTACCTGTCCACCAATTCACAATTTTGTACATAATTAGCAACTGCATTGTGAGTTCGTATACATACATCTTTTTAGAGTACACCCTAGTTGTGCTATGGCAGTTGATTATATTGGTTCCATCATTTACTCATCCAACTAAACAGTTATCATATCGAATGACACTTGTATAAAATATTCTTTGTTATCTAACGCTGTTATAAATCTATTACTCCGCATTCATTCAAGTTTACGTCAATGGTGCCAAAGAGTGATTTTCCCAACTAGCGCAATGTAATATCATAATCGAACTTCTAGCTATGCCAATTTTGCACGATACTACTGTTTACACTGTCAAACTGGTTCCTAATATATCATTCGAACAATATTTGTTAGATATCGTATAGATTTAGTGCGTCAATGCGAGATGCTCCATTTGCAGGAGACCTAGCTTAAAATAATTAAAAATCTATGAAACAATGACAGATTCCCAATGTCAAATAGTATATAATTATACAAGATGTTAATGTTAAACACTTTATTATGTTAAATTTGGAGTTCTTCTTCTTATTCTATATCAATGGCATTTAGTAGTTTCTATACCTGTATGGGGACTAATATTCGAAATATTGAAGGTTTGCACCCTTTTTATATAGGATTTTCTTTCAAAAGTACCTAAGTGGTAATTTCAATTTAAATAATTAATATTTTCGTTAATACTAACGATATAATGTTAATACTAGGAGATTATCAATTGGTGAAAATAATGGAATCTCTGCAGTAAAACTGCTAAGTCTAAGTCACCTTTGAAGGGAAAAATAGCTGCTGGCGAAAACAAAAAAAATCCCTCGCTCAACTAGGTTAGCTGCGATTGTATTTAATATCTACAGCAACGATCAACCAACACCGGAAAACACAAACTATTTTGTATACGCAGATGACTTGGCCATTGCGACTCAAGGAAGGACCTTTGAAGAAGTTGAACTTCTTCAAAGAAGACCTTTTTAAAACCTAATCCTTCGAAAACACAGGTCAGTGCATACCACCGTCACACACGACTAGCCAATCGCAAATTTATTGTCTCTTGATAGATCTCTACCACAGCGAAAGAAAAAACTGCAAAAGGTAGCTATGAGGAACAACATATTAAGAAAACTAACCAACAGTAAGTGAGGCGCTAGACCTGAACTCCTTAGAACGACGGCACGAGCACTATGGTTCTCTATAGCCGAATACGCATGCCCTATCTGGTCAAGATCGGCGCATGCCACGAAGGTCGATGTAAGCCTCAACGAAACTTGCAGACTTGTATCAGGGTGCAGGCTGCACTGCTAGTCAAATTTTGACAAGAAGCTGGCTTTCACAGTACATGAATTTTGCGAGAAGTTGAAGAAAACATTCGACAATTGTCACCCCCTGTTCGAGCAACACCAAGAGTCTCAAAAGCTCTAGACGTCAATTTCTCACCAGCACCCTCGATGAACCACCCGCAAACCATCCTCTGGCAGAAAATCCGTTGAGTGGTGTGTCGTAAAACTTCAAGACCTGGATAATGCTAAACCCTATTAGAACAGGTGTTGCTCCAGTAAAAAACAACCTGATCAACCGACGCAGCCAACTGACCACAAGTGCGATTGTGGGAACGGTACAACATATGGAACACCTTCTAAAGTGTGTGAAGTGCCCCACATACTGTAGTCTTGACAATTTATGAAATAGCAAACCCGTAGCATTGGACGTGGTCTCACATTAGGCCGGAAAATTATATTATAGAATATTCCGGATACGGAAAAAAGATAGAAGGTGCATGGTTAATTCAAAATGTTTAGTCATTTAAATGATTTTTTTAATCTTCTTAAATCTTAAGAGAAAAAATGGGATCAATTGTAAATCACATATTTTTATTTCGTAGGTATTTTTTTGAATGCAGCTCTCTATTTTAAACCCGACTATTATTATACAACAACAATAAATTAGAAAGACGTTGACAATTCTTAATGTCTTCACATTTGTTTTTCATACAGAGCGATATGTAAAACGATTTAAACTAGTCTTTTTTACGGGCATGAATTCCTTTTCGTGACCTTAGCGAAAGTATAAGTATAGCTATATACACACATAAGTTTCCCCAATACGCTGCAGTAGAGAAAATATTGTTTATGTTAATACCTCGATCGCTGTCATTAGAGGTGACTGGTTTTATAATAATAACTGAACGCAACGCAATAACCTTACGTGTCGCCGTAACACCTGCTTTGGCTCAATAAAATCTCACGGCTTATGACTCCCGCATCTAAACTCTACCTTGACGGTAAAAACCATTTGTTGTTTTTCTAGAAAATAGTGCTATATGCAGTGGTGGACTAGGAAATTTACAGGCAATTCAAATATTTACAACTCGAATCTACATATATGGATATGTATCTACATGGAGATACAAGTTTTAATAATACATAGACTTTAGTTCTTTAATAACGAGCATAATGTAATAACATATTTATTACTTTCCTATTTTTCCATACTCACTGTATGTGTAATATCTAACAACTGGCCTAACAATACTAGCAAGCTTGCTCTTATATGTATGTATATCATCATCACAGCCTAACCAAACGTATTGAAGCAGTCTCATTTCGTTGGGTATCAATTATTGTATGTAAAACTTTACTCAAGAACTTTTAAATTTATTTGCATTATTTACAAGATGAAGGATTCATACGCTCCTTAGAACAAACCTAGTTCACACAGTGCTTGATATAATCGTTACAAAGATGTAAGTACTTATGTATGTACCAATAGAACTCGGCACATTTGACACACATGCTAGGTATTACTTATTTTAGACAATGAAAATTATAGGGTATGAAGCTTTGGTAGCATGAACAGAATCAGAAAAAGGAAAAAAGGACCAATGTTTTCCAAAGGATCAGTATTTTTATTACTGAAAAAACTAAATCCACCATTTCAAAAGACTTTAGGAAAGTAGAATAGGCAATTAATAAAAGATGACATATTCTTGGACAAGCTTAAAAAGAGGAGAATAAAACTCTGAAGAGTAATCGGAGAAAAAAGTTAGCTGTCCCGCCCATCTATAGTATTAACCTTGATAGGTACAACCAAAAGCTTATCATAATATAGGGAAATGAAAACAAAGAAATGATTTCGCCGATCATTCATAATTACTAGAAGACGATAATTACAGTCCTTCTTCATCTGAAAAAAGCGTGGAATCATTTGGTTTCTTGAGAATTTTGAATTTACATGGCTAAAACCTCTGTAGCGTAATCATTTGATTAAACTTTGCAGCAACAAATTTTAAGTCTCACTTCCAGCAAATCAGATCATTATCGATTATGATAACCAGGAGAAAAGTTATTATTATTGCTCGTAATGAAGCAATATTTACTGCATGGAAAAAAGCAATAAGTTTTGAAGACTGTTCAAATACTTTTTCTTCAAATTTTTGAAATTATTTTTTTTCCAACAAGGGATACTGATCCCATAATTCTCTAATACAATAACTTATCTATTGTTGTTTTTGATATTTATGTTGACAAATAGTTATAGCAACAAGTCTTATTTTTCTATAGTCTTAACAATGGGTCAAAAAGGTTATGTTCTTCACTATATGATTTTAAATAGATTATCTATACAGATAAAATGTTTACCTGGAACAGATATTTATTGCTCAAAAGCAACGCCAATATGAAATCAAAACGCAATTAAATACATCATATTTATCTTTCTAAAACAAAACTATGGACATAAAATATTTTCTGTTATACTTACTAAAGGTATTACTTTATTTAAATCAAATGTTATACATATATATGTATGTATGTACTTATACAAAGGGCTTTCTTATTATGTATATTGGCCTGATATATGTATATTTTTTGGATAATTTTCAGTAGAAAAAGCTTCTATGTTGTGTATCAGTATCAATTTTATCATTACATAAAAAGCAAAATAAAAGCGTGTGTCTTAAGCAGGAAATTATACTTCTTATGTCTATTACAGGTTTTATATTATAGAACAAATTCTAGCCAACGTTATTCAACCTCTTGTACCTACCTTACATAAAAGACAACGTTGCATGTTGTGATGTAATAAACTTAACGTAATACTTAGTTTTTGACAGAATTAATAGCTATTCCACAAATATCGAATATTGAAAAAGTATTATACAAAAATGAAATAATACGGCTCTGCTTATTCTGATCGCCCAGGTCATACCTAATGACCCTAATAATAATGACTATTTTAGTGGTAATTCTGTTTCCATAACAAAGTTAGGGCATAGACACCTGACCATTCTCACAATTCAATGAAACTAACGCACACAATACCACGGAGAAAGAGGAGGCGTGCACAAGAAATTCTAATAAATAAGATGGCAGAGAGACCTTAAAATTTTACACTAATTTGTTGCGAGGCGGAACACAAACATCAACAATAATGAACGATTAATGTCATCACGAAAGCTACCAGAAATCACGATTACGTGATTAGGATACTAACAATTAAAGACATCAAACTTTCTGTTACTTCCCCCTATTTATTTATTGATCTATATTTGTTACAGTATGGCTTCAACGTATATTTAAATGCAAACTAAAACTAAGTTATACATTAAAACTTACTATACAGAGTTAATAAAATGACTAAAAGAACACATTGCGCTGTTTTCAATTGTTACTCGTTTTACTAAATACTAAAACTGATCGGATAAAGTTTTGAAAAAAAATGAAACAACATGAAAGAATATACTATTTTGTGCATGCAGTAACTCTTACAAATTCATAGCGTATACTTTGCGTCATAAAATCTTTTTTTTTAATCTAAACGAAGAACCGATGGCTGATACCGCTTTTTACAATATTTATTTCAAACCAAATGACAAATTACTTAAGTTATTCATAGTTACTTGGATCTGTATTTTACAGACTATATTCTGTTTCTGATAAGGAAAAGTTGAGGTAAAAGAAAAATCGAAAGCAAACTGATGCCAGAATTGACTCAAATTATTTAGCGTGGCAAAATTTGGTGTGGTGTATGCTTCGATGGTCTCAACTAGAATTTCCTCTTTTGTTGAGACGTTTTTCAATCTTATTAGACTTCCTGACATTCCATTGGTGGAATTTAAGCTTTGCTAACTCAAATAAATGACGATCTGTTTGCAATTTCCAATTTCATAAAATTAAATTTTAAACCTATTTTTGAATGAACATCAAATTCGTATTCCTTGTATTAAATCAGCCTAAATATTAAATATGGTAAATTAAATCTTCGGTTTCACCTGTCTGACGATGCTATTGCAATTTGCAGCAACAAATTAAGATTTTTCTGGAAATCAACGATTGGATAAATTAAGATTTTTCCGGAAATCAACGATTGGATCATGTCTCTAACATTATTCTCTTGAATTTGGAGCCTACCCTGAATTATGGAACCTGTTATTTACGCTTTAAATTCTAGGAGAAATTTTAGCTGATTTACGTCAAGTGAATTATCAAATCCTTCTTTCTGTTACATTTGGATGTTGCAATATGGTATGTGCTTATTAATTATAGATACAATTGGGTCTATTCCTGCTGATTTACACTAATTTTATTTTATTTTCAGATCAAAATTTGGTACGAAACATTTTGATTTGACAAGTGATCGAACCGATTTCTCTTTATATACCTAGGGCTTCTGTTTATTTGAATAGAACTTTATGAACTGATAAGATTATGTGTTTAATATGTAAAGTAAGGTATATCTTTTATTAAGTTAAAACAGACTGAAAATTTTGAACAATCGAAAACTTCTTTTCTTTTTATAGAAGTTAATCAAACGTATGAAACTGCGTATTAACAGTTGTATTTAAATGTCTAAATGATAAATAACGTTATGTTTATTTAAATACTTAGTTAATGTGACTCTATCACACTATATATATATATATATATATATACTAATTATATATACTAATTAATATTATATATAATATATATATATATATGCATTTGAAATAAAAGTAAAACTATGAAAAATAGAAAAACACATATTATTTTATTAAACTTAAGTACATCCAAAATATTTTGCGCAAATGCCTTCCCATACGCGAGAAAAAAAATGTCAAAGTTATTTATAAAATATTCGTCGCGCCACTGTGTTTTAACGAATCTATGTTAAGCAGAGCAGGTGTAGCGATAGGCAATATTTAACATGTGTGCAATGCACAATCAGATTCAGTCTCTTTCGAATCTTGTATGTGGAGGGCTTACACACCGCATATACTGTACGCTATGATTTTTATTTATGGTGAAACAAGTGAAAATGTTCGTCAAACATGTCTTAGGTATAGGCAGCGCTTTCCAAATCGTCGAGCCCCATCCCACACCTGCATAACGGATGTCGTGTTTAGATTACGGGAAATCGATAGATTGTTGCCATCTTACAAAAGTTGTGGACGTGAAAGGGCCCGCTGGGTTTTGCGTGCTGAAGAAGACCTCCTGGACCTTATTGACAGTAATTCAGGTGTAAGTACACGAGAGGCAGCATGACAGTGCAGCGTTTCTAGAGTAATTCCATACATTGGATGCATTAAAAATAAAAGTTCCTTTATCAATTAGTCTCCGATAATACTCTTCATTCAAAGCTATTTAGAAAAACTGACACATTAGCGTTAACGTTTTCTCGTAGTTTTTATATCATCGACAGATATTTTTGTGATATCTTGCGTTAGTTCGATCGAGGTAAACATTCTCGATTCATAGGCGGCGTATATTACAATTTCGGGAGATTTTCAATCGCGTCGTAATTGAACAAAAACTTTTTGGATTTATATTCTACATAATTGTTTTAATTAATTAATCAATTAATCTTACCATTCTTAATATTTTTTACTTTTATTTCAAATAACCCTGTATAGATCAGCAGTCTTTAGTTGATATGCTTGCTTATGATTTACTGGAGATAATCCAGTATTATTCGAACGATAAGTTTACCTTCTGCTAAACACCAGAACATAAAAAGAAAACATTGATAAAAGAAAACAATGTGTTTATTACCACTTTTTACCTGCAGCATTAGTGCACACTCAGTCCGAATTTAGACAGTTTTCCTCCTTTCGTTCCAGTGCACACTACAACAAAAAAGGTTTGTTCTACTTAATCTACGCCCAGATTTATAATCCGTGGTTGAGATGCTGTCACTCTTCAAGCACAAGTGGCGGACTCAGCAGCGTTCTATAAACCGATCTCAAGTAACCATTACGCTTAAGCGAGTTCGAGGGGCTTTAAGTGGCTGTTTGACATCAAGGTGACATAGCATATGCCTGTTTACAAGTGTATTTACTTTTAAACTTTACCTACATTTGTCATCAAATAAGAAAATATGTAAAATATTCAAACGGTTAGAAGAATTTTTAGAAAATATGAAAAATATAGAGGAAGAAAACTTACTTTGGCAGGGGTAGAATTGTTGCCTAGCTAGATATTGATTTGTCCTATCGCAAAATTGGCTGTCGTATTAATTGTACTGCAATGACGGTAATACGTATGTGTCGTATGTGGACAGAAGAAGGCCGAGGAACATAAAGAAGGCCGAGGAACATAAAGAAGGCCTAGTGGTCAACCGTCAAGATAGATGCTTCAGACAAGTAGCTCTACGAAACCGTTTAACTACAACGCGTCCAATGGTTTGTAGAAGAAGGCAGACCTGTTACTATGCGTACACTAATCGCCGCATTTAAGCCTTTGGACTTTTTTTATACCGTCCACGATTAGTGCTTCCTTTGACTACGGACCAGTGTCGTCAACACTTAAACTGGTGCAAAGAACAGCAGTACTGGGAAGCATGAGATAAATTATTTGCTCTTCATTGCTAACTGTTTTGTAATTTGGTGCTCGAAATCAAACTTTTCATCATAAAATTTCAGATTGTGTCATCTCTTGCGTTACTTTTTTCCCATTTCATTCTTTGCTTTCGTTCGTTATCATTCGTCATTCATTTAGTCTTTATCCGAAGTAATATAGACCTAGAGCTACATTTTAACTTTTCTTCAATATTTATATTCAGTTTTCAATAGGGCAACTTGTAACTATGCAAATGGTAACAGATACAACGTAAGGTTAACACTTTGTAACATCTACAGCTTGTAATTACAACTATTTTTTTATCTGTATGTGATGTAGCAGTGACTTCCAAGCTATATTGCTTTTCGAACAACCTCTATATCTTTAGTTATTTATGCCTGTGCATGCAAATGTGCTGTTGCTGGCTTTAGTACAACATTACCTCGTCATAAGTAATATCTGTTAATTTATTAATTATTTCGCAACAAAAACAGGTGGAAATCGTTCGGAAAACCAATTCTAGCCCGACATGCCGCAAAGACAGCACCCAGCATTCGAACCTCGCGCCTCTCATCGACAACCAGAAACCAATCGCCTCACCAGTACAGGCAACTAACGAGTGACCTTAACATGTAATTTGCGAATGACAGTTCCTTTGGTTATTTTTGTTATAGTTCTGTGTTCCAGCTATAACCGCACACAGAGCTTATAAACTTATTACAACAATTGCATTTTTTTATTGATCTGCTGTAGGCAGACTATTTTGTCTAAAAAATATTGTCTTTAAAGTTTATATCCTTAACCCATCATATTATGTTAGTAAAGTCCTCTTTATCTTCTTGGAAGTAATTTCAATGGCAACTACTGGGTTATTAAATTATTAATATAAATTTAAATGAAGTGTCGCTGTAAAGAATTTATACATATATAGTTAAATAAATCGTTATTATTGCACGCATACTGTTAATAAAAGCTTCTGTATCTACAAAATTGACTTTTACAACCATATATTTCATTTTTTAATTCTTAAATTACTCTACCATCTTAGTACTGTCACTTATTGTTAGTACAAAGCAATTTTAATTGTCTTCTTTATTTATCAGTCTGTAGTAGTTATAAATATGTATAGGGGACATGGCCTATAGTTGCTTTTGTAAAAGCTTAGTATACCCACTGCATTGCAACTAATTTTATCTTCACGAAATGCGAACTTTAGCGTTTAAGTTATGTAATTCACAATATTAGTGTATTTTCCAAAAAAAAATCAACTTAAAAAAACGTAAAAATTCTGTGTAACGACATCTAACTTAAGTTTTCTTATTTCCTCTGGCTGTATAACTAGCACTTGAATATTCCTTTATTACTAATACATTTTTAAGAAAAACCAACCAACGAGGAGATCTAAACAACATTAATATTATAGGTCATCCGACTTGAAAGTACCATTTACTCATTTGAAATTAAACGAGATTACATTTTCCAAATATATTTCATTAAAAAATAAAAACGACAAGTAGAAGAGGATCATGAAAAGTGATGTTGTAAATAACACTATATAAAAATTAATTAACTTATTTATTATTATAATTAATTAAACATATTCTTAGATAATAAATAATAATAAACTACTACGCAAGACGTTTTAACATGACACCAGTCTCTCCATGTTCTTCATCTTCCTCGTGTATCGTTTCCACCCTAGGCCTTGCATTATCAGTCGTTTCTGTTGGAATATCATATGCTCCATATTTATCATCCATGTCATCTTCAAATTCATCTCGGAGGAATTTCATATGAATGACGACGTGTAATATGCTACATATCAAAGCAAAGGCAGTAAATATTTGGTATGTAGCCTGTCCTCCCACATACTTATACAGCACACCACCAAAGAAACTTCCCAAGGCGTACCCTGTAATATAAATAAGTACATTTCACAATAATTTAAATAATACAAACCAATCAGTATTACTAGAACCTTACGTACTCATTTGGAATAGATGTAGTCAAACATGTCTTATACAAAAGACATTTTTCATTTGCTTTTGTTTTCTGTTCATTTTCAGAATACGTATTAGCAATGTTCAAATCTGTTTGTACAACTTTAGCATTTTCTTAATAGATTTGAAACTTAATTGATAATTAGGTACTTATCATTCGAAATATAATATAACTAATACTATTTAAGATGGCTTCTACGCTTAATTTGTTGTATTATTGTTATAATTTAGACAGAAATGTCAACTGAAATTATACCGCTTCCATCTTCAATTCCTTGAAATGTGTATGTAAAGTAATTTTGCGTACAACAGGTGTGTGAAAATGTTTTCAAGAAAAAGAAAAAACAAAGAAAAGTATCGTTTTATTAATTTTAAAACTAAAAAAGGATAAATTTGAAAAAGAAGGAAAAGTCAATATTTCGGAAATATTTTAATTGCTAGACAATGCTAGCCAACGCTAACAGAGGTAAAATCAGCACTTCTCACGCTTTTGTAAATAGTCTGACTTGAATACCATAACAGATATAACAGATAAGATATAACAGATATAAGAAATATAAACATATAAATATAATAGTGGTCTCCAGGACTTTCTTGCGCAATACTTCATGCTCTATAAAAAAGTTCTTACCTACAATTTTTTTGATAGCTTGCGTCGTCAAGGCTGTGACAAAAGAAACCAAAGTATCCTTAAAACGTTACGTTTTTTTTGGAGACACAGCCTAAACGGCGCAAGCTATCAAAAAATTTGTAAAACCTTTTTTGTAGAGCATAAAATTTTCTAAGAGAAAGTCCCGGAAACCACTGTTCTATCTGGTATGGTTTTTAAACTATACTATTTGCAAATGTGTTATCTTCGAAAAACATAACGTAACTAACAGGGTCCTATAAAAGMTAGGATAGAATATCATTCAAAATATTCTTTTCTAGGACCCCGTTAGTTACTACTTTTCAATCTTTGGATAACGTGTGTGTTGTACGTTGTGTACGTATAAAGTGTGCTTATTTGCAAGTATCTTATCGTACTAAACATATAAATAACGAAGTAGAAGGGAAGTAGGTACTGGCTGTGCCACGTTAGACAAACAGTTGGGGGATGGCAGCCAAATGTTAAAGAAATTCTTAGTTTGTCCTAAGCTTTCGCATTTATTTGTTAATGCTTTATCAGAGGTACACTGTAAAGTACATTACTTTGCCAATGCCAACCAAAACAAAGAAAAACTAATGCGGAATACTCACATTTAGAATTTAAAAAAGACGTAGAGGCTAAAAATATTGAAAAACATATCCCGACACACTGGGACACCACGAATGCAAGTTACAAATGTAATACATCACAAGTCGTAAAATTTAAAAAAACACTCAAGTTACAATTTAAAAAGCTAATCATGATCAGTGTTATTGTTTAAAATATGAACAAGAAAGAATGAAAAAGTCTAAAAATATAATAACTTAAGAACTTTCCAGTTGCCAGAAAGGTAGAGACTGTCTCTCTACTGGGTATGTATTTCGAAATCCATTATACGTTTAAATTTGGCACACATTTTGCTCGTTTCGTTATTTAAGACAAACAAAAAAGTTTCACTTGAAAATCGATTAAAAAAATTATAGGCATCTAGGCACGTCTATTTGAGGATAATTACAAAGAAAAGTAAATATCTTAAGAGTAGAGTATGATGTAAACGTAATTAGAATTAAGAATACTTATTATCAATATCATTTAGAGTTATGTAGAGATTACATATATTCGTATTACATACTCACAAGGGAAGATCCCGAACCTGGAAATTAAAAAAAATGAAACTTTGGGGATATATAGAACATACGTATATACGTCGGCATAAAAAAAATGCGTGTAGCATACCTAGGTATGCTCTATATATCCCCAAAGTTTCAATTTTTTTTGAATTTCCGCGTTCGGGATCTTCCCTTGTCAGTATGATTCTGAAAGCAGACAGTAGAGACAGAAATACTTACCGAAACCGTCATCCATTCCAGCAGCTAATCCTTGCATTGTCGCACTCATTCCAACCGGTGCTAGTTCATGTGCATAGGCAACTATAGTTGCATACGTAAGAGCATAAGTAGGCCCTTGCAGCAGGAACTCGGTAAGTAATAACCACCATGGTGATGGGACTATAGATATTAATCCAAGTCGAAGTGCATAAAATAGAAAGCACATACTAAACGTACGAACATGGCCAAATCTCTCTAGTATTAATCCTAAAAATAGAATTCAATTTCTTATGAATATTTTATTCCTTTTTTTGCTATGCAGATTATTATGCAAAGAAAATATTAAGGAAAGGATAAATCATATGTACAGGAAATATAAAAAAATTAAAAGGTAAAATGTGAATGCTGTATAACAAATACAATTAATAAACAGATTGTTAACTAAACAATTTAGAATTTGTATAATATTATCAAGTACATTTATATCACATGCAACATTTTTCAGAATAATTTACACTGGCGTAATCTCGGCAGCTTCTGTAACCAATTTCATGAATTTGTTATACTTAGCGCTAAAGTAGTATTTTTTTAAACTACAATAATCATTGAACATGTATTATTTATACAAATGCGATTGGAACGGTTACAAGAATTACATCAAGCCGGTCTGAACATAAAACTGATATAGTCATATGTATGTAGATGCCTTAATTTATATGCAGTTATATAAATATAGAAATTGTTAGGAAGCCATGACTAGATTTATTGATCATCTGTCATTATTGTTATTTAGTGTATTTTTGTATTTCCATTAAAATAAAATACATCTGTTCATTATAAGAATCGTGCTTCTATCCCAGCACAACAGAAATGTACATTAAGAACCACATAAGCTGTCACTTAATACCCAGTGAACAAATAAGTTTCAATATAAAACTGTTTCTACTATCGACCGTACAAAATCTTTCCTGATTAGAGATGGTCATGATTTTTTCCTATGATTGATAACAGCGCTACAATGTGTCACTTTGACCCTCTTTGGTTCGTATGTCACCGTGATGTATATAAAAATTAAAAATTTAGGAAAATGTTTATTATATTAGTTGAATTTAAAAGCTGAAAGTGCTGTCCATTATTCTGAAGAGAGAAACGAACTCTACTCCTCATACTCTCAAAACCTTTTACAAGGTGTTGTGGGGTTATGTCAGCACAGCAATCACTAATAGCATTGCGAAGCTCTGCCATTGTATTATGTCTGGTCTTGAAAATGGTATTCTTCAAATATGGAAAAATAAAATAGTCTAAAATTGTCAGATCGGGGGATCATGCTGAAGATTGTATGCCTTGTTGAAAAAATCTATCTGTCATTTCGTAATCATAAAATTCATTAATAAGAGGTTGTGATAATTAATTTTTGTATACTTCAGCAGTTACTGTTTGCTTAAAAAATATAGACCCGATAATCCGCCCCTCTGAAACTGCTAGCCAAACGCCTATTTTTGTGGATGTAGTGGAGTTTCAACGAATATTATAAAGATGTTCTGCGGACCACATTCTCATATTTTGTTTAGTTAAACACCCAGAAAGATGGAATCAAGTCTCATCGATAAAGATCCAATTGTCGAGAACGTTGTAATTATTTACATTATCCAAAAACCAATCATAATACCGCATTCTTGTACCAAAATCAATCTCGACAACTAAACTTGTTGCGACAGTTTTGCAATAGACTTTTTAGGTGAGTTGACCATTCTTTAGCGAATATCCTCTATACAAGCGGCCGTTCGTTTTTAGGTACTTCGCCACCAGATTTACGAGTTACGGCGCCTCTTTCATGAAATTAAGAAACCGGAAATCCTGCAAGCGCTGATTAATGGAGTAAACCCATTCTCCATTATCTAACTTTTGACCAGTTATAAACTAACATTTTGTGCTGTAACTAACATTTTAATAAAAGAACAAACAATGAAATGGTGGGGGAAAGTTTTCTTAATTTATGTTTCAATGTTTGTCACACTTATCAAAATTTGTTTATAATACAACAAAAACAAAAAAAAACTGCCGTGAATCTTAGAAAAAAAAATCATTAAAAAACAGCCTACATTAATCAGGAAAGTTTTCAAAGGGATGATAGTAGAAAAATTCATTTTCTCAGTTAATGTTTATGGAAGAGAACTGCTTAAAATAGATCGATTTGGAGTTAAATGAAATATTCGCCTCCTTTGTTCTTCCCCCAACAAGGAGACCGGCGATACCCCAGCTGATGCCGTGCGATATGCGCTTATTATTCTTAGAAGAGTTCTTCTTTGTAGCTTATCCAGCTTTTGCCTCTTTCCTTTAGCTTCTAGCGCCGACGACCACACCGCGTACAATAGCTGGGACTAAATTATGCCATACGGGCTTCCCTTTCCTTGCTATGTGGTCCCCGATCATTAGGCATGATTAGACAGACTGGTATCCGTCTTATTGCTTATATACTTTACGTGTGCTCTGAAGGAAATTCGATTATCTAGTATCACCCCCAAATAGTTTAGTTCCCTTTTAGGTATAAATGTATCGTTTACCTTTTTCTATGCCTCTTGCATATAACAGCTTTCCGTTTTTGGTGCTACGTGAAGATCTTTGGACAACATCCACTCCGTAACCATTTTCAGAATTCCGTTGGTTTTAAAAACGAATTCTTTCACGGTTCACGGTTTCCACTATCAAGGCTAGACTGTCCGCATAAGCAACGGTAGTGACTCCCTCCATATACTCGAGGGACAAGACACCGCCGTACAGAATGAGCCCCAATACAGAACTCTGCGGAATGCCTAAGCGCACAGCCATTCTGTTTTTTGAGTTTGTCTGAATCTTCCTAGGACTAATATAGTCCTGTGTGAGATACTGTGGTATATATCGCATTTTGATTTCACCAGTAAGTTGGCCCTATGGTGCGGTGTTAAGGCGTTTCTTATGTCCAGAGTCACCACCACTACCCATTTCTTTCTAATGTTTTGTTCTTTTGCATGACTGTGCTAATGGTATACACGGTCGATCTATGGCTCTCAACGCCAACATGATAAAGCATCACTCTTCTCTAATTACTACTCCGGTCTATCCTTTATCAAACGATCGAATAATTTTTCCGATTATGTCAAATTCGCTGGTTTTCCTTTACAGAATAGCACCACAGTCGCCTCCTTCAATGCTATGGAGAACCTCTGCTCTGTCAGCAATTCTCTGAAAACATTTAATTACACGTTTGGATTACCTCCAGTAGAACCCTCACCGCTTCGTCCGTCAAGTGGTCACTTCGTGGACCTTTCATTTAGCTTTAGTCGTCGGCTTGAAAATTTCCTCGCTAATAAAGAGCGGGGGACATTGCTCCTTCTCACAAAATCGTCTAATTGTGCAGCTACCAACTGAAAACAAGCCTCTAAAGATTTAAAGCTTCCTTGCTGTAGGTGGATGGTAAGGCGAAGTAAGATTACCTAGGTGGAAATTTTATAACCAGCACTCCATAGATCATTATCTAGTTCTAGAAGTAACTTATCCTCCGCGTATTGTCGTTCCTCTTTGGCCTTTTTGTATTAATATACCGTTCTCACCCAGTCTCGTCCATTTCCTTCGAAGATAGTGACTTTCCTTTCTCTTTCGTTCTATCTCGATATTCCACCAACATGACATGGGACGTGTTCCCTTAGCAACATGAAAAGTACACTCCTCATTTAGCCTTGCGATCGTTGGAAGAAAGTTGTTCGGAGTTGTTCTTCTTTCCGCGTCGTTAGAGTAGGCTCTAACTGTCTAGGCAAATTTCTTTTTGTTGGGTACATACTGTATACCTCTTTCTTTTTCTCGAGTTACATATTTGATCTAATCAATTTCAAAGTATATATGATTGTGGTATGTCAAAACTTCCGATCCACAAATCTTTTTTGTTAGCTGATCCGTGGTCCATGTGATATCTATGTATAATCGCCTTTTTAAAGATCCATATTCATGCACGTAATCAGTAAATTTATGCCAATAAAATGTTTTTCTTTTTTTCGTTTGCACTTTCACCCAGTACAATATGTAAAGTTTTTCTTGTCTAAATATTTTATAGTATGCTATCTTGCAAATCATTCTGTTTAGATTAAACGTAAAAATAGATATTTTTATCAAGTTTTGTAGCTTTAAATACTAATTCCAGACAGTTTCTTGATAACTCCACAACACACAACTAACAAAACTCGATAATTTGTTTGATATATGAGTAATTATTTTTAATTTGTTTTATTCTTTATTTTCCGCCGTATATAATTAGAGAAAACATTTAGTTAAAATAAGTTCTAATATGTGCTCCGAAGTGTAAATATGACTGAAAAATGCAACATATTTTGCGCAAACATCTCCCATTCAGTCAAAGCTCAACGACATAATTTCTATGCAATTTATAACCTAATTTCTTATCTTATTATCCAGATAGTTTTTTCACTTTTTAGGTCAATGATAACACTGCAATTCGAACAAAAGTCAAATTTATTCCAAAACCTTTACAATATATACACTAATAGTAACAGACACCTAAACTACTATTCAAACACTTCCGTAAATTTTAAAAAAAGCGTAAGCAAAGTTAGACCAATTTTGGACAAAAATAGTTAGGTATCGAAAAGAATTTACGAAAAATTAATAAAAAAACGAATCAAGCAGATATAAACATTTACACCATACAATAACAGACAGATTTTTACAAATTTAAAAACTAAGATTAAAAAAGATAATCATAATCGTATATAAATTAGAATGCAAAGACGAAATTTCGAAGAACTTTCGAAAATAAAATAAAGCAGGTTCTATACATAGGTACATACATACATATGTATATCAAAATTATTAAAACTTTAAATGGAATGTCGTGTAAATTAATACAAATTTCAATGATGCAAACTAAATAAAGGCAAGTTACCCATAGCTATTCTAAATTGCGTTTGGTATAGTTAAGATTTTAAATGTACATCAATATTTAAAATTAGTGCCGGCGGTACTCATTTAAGCTATGTGTTTTAAGGTATATTGTTTCTTTAGCAAAAACATTATACTTAATGCTAAAATAAATGTATTTTCTGAAACATTATATAGGCTAATCAAAATCTTACCTCTAATTGTAGCTACCATTAATATTTTAGCGTTAGTAAAAAGTCCCGGAACGGTCGAATAACTTTGTTATTTGAAAATTATGATTTCTGAAATTTGGTATGGGGGTATAGTTAATATAAATGCATTTTATGCAATACAGTTTATATTTTTTTCACTTCCGGTTTAATCGGCAATACGTCCAACTTTTTTTTTTAAACGGAACGCCCAGATTTTTTTAACACTTTTGAATGCAAAATAA
>SMLS01073682.1:0-19337 GCA_004785975.1 Popillia japonica
TTTGTCAGACCAGATGACGAACCTTCCAAAAGATTCATTGGTTCGGATTTGTTGCAGATACCACTCAGAGAACGCTACTCGGCGCTCGGCATCTCCGGGGTGCAAATGTTGAACTACTTTAAATTTATATGGATGATATTTAAATTTTCTTAAAATTCTTTGCGCGTCAGATTTTGTTACACCAACCTCTTCTTCAATTTTTCTACAAGAAGTCGAATTCCTGGCTTCTGCGCAAGATAACACATCTATTGCTTTATTTTCCTTGCCTTGTTTGATATATGTTTTGGGACGCGGCTGTATAAAACAACCATGTTGAACTAAATTATTTTTCAAACGAGCGAAAATGTCTGGAAACGGCTGCCTTCTTTCAGGATATCTAATATAAACAAAAACGATCCTTAAATATGAGAATCAGAAATTACGCTAATGCTAGCGTTTTAAATACTTTACCTAATGAAGTATAACTCCGAAGTTTCTTAGGGATTTTCGCCGCATTGTATAAAACATTTAAGCATATCATATTTTCCATAGTTTTCATAAATTGCCATTGTGGATAAACAAACAAAGAGTACTACGATAAAAACACCAACGTAACAAGAGTAATTCGCAACAAGAAATCTGTCAAAGTTTGAACATTCGCTTTTTTGCATAGTAACTCGGCAATGGCCCACTGTTCACAAACGCACGTGTGTTGAATTTTTAAAAATATCAAATTCTTAATTTGTTTGTGTAAATAAATATACACAACTATATATTTTTGACATCCCCAAATTATGCTTAATCGAAATAAAAAATAATGTACAGGGTGTTCCATTTAAATAATCATAAGTATGGTCCATAATTTGAAAATATTACACTTAGAAAAAAACTAACTACGCCACTCGATTCTTCGTAAAAAACTGGATGATATTCCATTTTTACTTTTTCACTAACTTCCATAGCAACTGAGATACGAGAGATGTTTGTGAATTGAAAGTTTTCAATTTCACCCTATATCTCAAAAACTAAAGGGGTTAGCAAAATTCTGTTGGCGGCATCTTTCGTTTCGCAAAAAAGTAGGACACTATCACGAAAACCGCAACTCTCTATCGTTATTAATAACTGAGATACCCTGACAAAGTGTCCAAAATGGGACACCTGTACATCAGTATAAAGTGAGATAAAAGTATTTTACAGCCTTATAAAATATCTATTGATCTTAAGGTAACTATAAGATTACTTCCGCAAACTCCTTATAATCGTTACAGATTATTATAGTTACGAAACAATTAAACTTTAAATTATCAATCAATAAATTTTTCAGCACACAAAAGTTTCTGTAAAAGAAGCACTAAATTCTGCAGAGCGAAATTGAAACTTTCAGCTTTCCAGCTATAAATTATACTTTAGTTTTGCATAAATTACGTAGATAGCGATATGACACGGTTCCTTACGAAAATCAAGCTATGAATATTGAATGGTTATTATCATGCATCAGGGATTTGGTTTATAGTTTGCCATTGGTGTCCAAGTTGTAGATGTATATGTGTGTATGTAGATATAGACGGGAACGATGTTTTTGTGAAATATAATTGAAAATATTAAATCGTTCAAAATCATCCATTTTGTTAAAGTTGTCCCATAAAATTAAATGAATACAAAGAACAGTATGATGCTGTATTTAGTTTAACATTTTCTAAATACCTCATAATTATCAGAGCAAAGCTGTATATCTAAAGTCCTTTGATAGAAGCGCAGTGAGATACGTGTAATATATCTAGAATAATATAAAGAAGGCATTATTGATTTGTTTTTCAGAAGTTCTCCTAACTAAATCAAAAATGTATGTATTTGATTAGTCATGGTACATAACATAACATAACATGGATTAGTGTGCTACATAACTTGTGCTAGGCACAACTCTTGGTACAGATAATACTTTAGAAATAATACCATCTGTTTACTTTCTTGGAGCTAAATACATGTTACAACCTTCTACCACTAACTAACTAACCACTAGGTAACAATTTAATGGAATTTTCAGGGCTATAACTAAATCACAAGCTCGCTTGCTAACAGAATGCGTAGCTGTGCCAAGGAATATTTTTAGAGTAATTATAAAGAATGACTATTAATTTTCTATCCAGTCTATCATATACAGGCTGTTATAAATTAAGTCGGCACCATTGCTAACTTCATTATAATTGAAGCTACAGTAACGGTTAAATAAAGACATCACCTTTTTGTCCAATGCACTTTTGAATTCGCTTAGGTACATTGCGAGTTACTTTTAAAATCGTTCTTGTGTTCATGTTATTAACAATATAGTTCTTATTTTATTTTGCAGCTCCAGAACGGTTTGATATCGTTCTTTATAAATTTCATTTTTTAAATATCCCCAAAAAAAAGTCCATGAGGTTTAGATCAGGGGATCGTGGTGGCCACTAAATTCGTACCTATTTATTTTGAAACATTTCAAATACATTCTGTACTTCACGATAATTATGCGCTGGTGCTCCATCTTGTTGAAAATGTATATTGTGCCGAGTAGCCAGGTCCAGGTTCTCCAAAAATATTCCTAAATGTTCAGTCATGAAGTGTAAATATTTTTGTCCGGTTAATGAACCATTATAAAAGAAAGGTCCGACAATCGTCAATCCAATTAATCCACACCAAACGTTTAAACTGAACCGTACCAACAACAAATTTTCTCGTGACCAATAATGGTTGTTTTTTCTATTCTAAATTCCGGAATTTGAAAAATTTGATTCATCGCTCCACAAAATATGACGAAATGCATCTACATTCTGCCCTGATTAATTAAGGTGCCAGTGACAAAACGTTAGTCTTCTTTCTTGATCACCCGGAAATAATGTTTGCACTGGCTGGTATTTAAATGGAATATACTTAAATTTTCTTAATATTCTGTGCACACAATTAACGTTTACATTAACTCTCTACCAGCGTCTCTTACAGAATTATTAGGATGCACTTCAAAGTAAGCCAGAACGTCAATTTCCATGGTTTCACTAATTATGTAGTTCTTTCTTGATCTAGTTTTTTTGAAAACATTATGGTTTTTTTTGAATTGCCGATACAATGTTTGATAATAGCGTCGATCTGGCTGCGGGCGTAGAGGATAACAGTCAGCGTAATATACTTAGGTCCTTACAGAGTTTTTACGGCACACGATATATGCTTCTAACATATCACACTTTTCCAAATGATTAAATATCATTGTCAACAACTTATTTTAAGTTACAACAAATACGTAAATATAAGAGATTAATTAATCGAACAAAGCCGAGAGTGAAAGATACTTTGCGAACTGAATTACGCTGTAATTCCAATTGACATTTATTTTTGTTGTCATAAAATAAGTCATATTTTTTTGTCATAGCCATTTTGATAATACTAATAGGAATTACTTTACAAAGTTGTGGATAACAAGCGCAACTTTCATTTTTCGCAATAATGTATTAAGGCTTTCTTGATTAGAATAGTTTATTCTTTCAGCTTATGCAAAAATATACTGGGTGTTCAATTTAAAAAAATATAACTTTTTTAAATGACTCGAAAATTTGAAGTTCAATTGTTTTTTCGTTTTAAGTATTGCCATTCATGATAGAAATACTACTAGTTTGCTAATTTAACCATTACTATAACTTCAATAATAAAGAAGTTAACAATGGTGCCGACTTAATTTATAACAGCCTGGATGAAAATTATTTTAATGGAAATAAATACTGTAAACAGATTAATTCAATTAGTTATTTGAGAGTATTAAACACCAATACGTCATAAGAAGCATGCTGACGGAAGTTGGACAACTGATAAAAATCCATCAAAAATGTAGGTACTGCTGCCAAATATACTTTACTATCAATGTGAAACTGTTTGATATGACCGAAATATGTACAATTTACATATATGCATTTATGAAAATGTTCCAACCGAAATTTGCTTATTCCATCAAAAATGTTCAGAAAATTATTAAATGGCTTGTAAAATTGTTAGATCATCGCCCACTAATATAGTTGTTTTGATAAATGTTTATACCGCCATGCAGATATGGAAATAAAAAGATACCTATAAAGAGCAAATGTAGAATTAACAGTGAATCATTAATTTTTTTTATTTAATACATTTAACATTGGTATTTTAAAAATCGTAGTTATGTACAAGAACACCCACTGGTAGTAAGATTTTGACCAAAATATTTATGATAGATCTATATCTGCTCTAACCTAAGGGTGTTGGGTACAAAAAAAAACTTTTTTATTACTGATTTTTTCATGTGCAATAGAATGTAAACATATTTCTACAAGGAATAGAATAAAAGTGTAAAACGAAAAATAATGACTATAGGATGACTTACGAGTTAAAGAAGTCGACATTTTATTTCAATTCCAGAGCCATTGACAATGGTCCGATGGAAGTGAGATTTTAAATATTCATGTATAAGATATACGTCTAATGCTTGTCATCGCTATTTAATCAAAAAAAAGTATTTAAGGAAATAAAATGTTTTGAAAGCCACACAGAAAGTGACATTAACATAACTGCTGTTTTCAAAACGTTTTATTTACATAAATAATTTCTTTTTTGATTAAATAGCAATGACAAGCATTAGACGTATATCTTATACATGAATATTTAAAATCTCACTTCCATCGGACCATTGTCAATGGCTCTGGAATTGAAATAAAATGTCGACTTTTTTAACTCGTACGTCATCCTATAGTCATTATTTTTCGTTTTACACTTTTATTTTATTCCTTGTAACATACTAGAAATATGTTTACATTATATTGCACATGAAAAAATCAGTAACAAACAAGTTTTTTTTTTAACCCAACACCCTTAATAGATGGTTAATTGACTTTCTATCTTATTGGGGCCTATTAAAAGGCTAAACCAACATTGATAGAATACATTTACACGAATTAATTTACATAGCAGGATCTGCAGTGGTAGTCCGCAATGAAAGCGCCAGACCAATATAGCACAACCAAGTTGCACGCCTTATTGTTCAAACTAACAAAAAGCTATTTAACATTGAGCACAATAAATCTTTAAGGCTAAGTAATTCTGATTGATGACTGTTGGTAGACCAGTTTATTGTATAAAAATCGGCATCTAATTCGTACACATTGTGCGGTTAAAGTGTTCCTTGGCAACCATTTGTTTAAGAAGATTCCTTCTGAGTACAATACATTCGTTGGGTATAATCAAAGTAATAATTTGTCGGGGTATTGGCAGTGAATAATTTAAGTTTGAATCTGGGATTTTATGCGAAAAGTCGTCCTAATTCTTCTAATTTTTGTTTATTGTCCAACAGTCTCTCCAGATTTTCGTTTTTTAATTCAAACTGTAACATTGCCAAAAAGTTAATTAAGCGAACCAAGTAAATAGAAACGCTACCACTTCCCAAATAGCTTTTTCCCTACCCCTTTATATAACCTTCGCGGTCAACGCAGTATAGTGTGACATTAACATATTTGTACAGATTACATTCCTTGTAGTGTCAGATAATGTTAAGAATGCTAAGGATAAACTCACCACGTTATTGCCACATATTAATAGTCCTACTCTTACAGTCAAATATCCTCGCAAGATAATACGTGAAAAAAGTAAGTTATACAGATATATGTACATACATACATATATTTTCTTTGTCTGCTTCATTTACTAAACTAATCCTTCAGCTTTTAGGTGTATAATGAATTTCGCGTGCTACATCGTGCTTAATAACTTATTTACATTGATTAGAATTACTCAAGACCGTGAATTGACGTAAATGTATGCTAAGCGCTAACATAGTTCTTCGTTATTTATTTACGATAAATTTACCAAACGCTAGCTCATATTAAATTCTGGAATTAATTGTTTATTATGGCTTACAGATGTGTGTACTTAGATGGTAATGCTGTACAAAACTCATTACTGGAATGATGGAAAGTTTTAGTTATAGAGATATTGATTAGAGACGGTGCCTAATTGCTATAATAATTTGCGATGGAGTATGCAGTTTAGGATAAATCAAATATCATTGCTGATAAGTATGGATTAAATATTTTGAAAATACTTAAAAAATGATCCGTATTATAGTTTCCTTCCTACATGAAAACCATGTAATCGACGGATTCACCGAAATTCTTGACTTCTTGAAATCTACCGCTTTTTTTCTATGATATAGTATATTCAATAGCATGAAAATATTTGAAGCAAAATTATCCTACACGACACAAAATAATTGCATCTAAACCGTTCATCAGAAATTGATTTAGTGATAGTAACTTTGATTTAAAATTTTTACGAATCTTTCGCAGCTAGGTGGAGACGTGTCACCTCTCCACTTTCTCGTCTCGTTCAGTGCATCGTAAACCGCTTTCGCATTACTTCGATATCAGGGAGACGTCTTAGCCAACTTGCTAACTGTCTTTCTTCTTTCTCTTTAGTATCTATGGTGCGTCTTACACACTCATACATATTTGACCATGGCTTCTTCGTTGTAGTTAGTCTCTACCTCATGTTTTCCAATTTGAATACGAAGCCTGGCGTTCCCTTGTAAACGTCCGTATCCTCTTGCCATCTTGTACATGTGAAAAGCGTATGTTCCCCGTCAACAGTTTCCCCGCCGTAAGGTCTGGTCCGTGTCTGCTGATCGCATCCAGTATAGATATCTTCGGAAGCAGTCGTGTCCAGAAAGGGCGTGTGTTAGGGAGTCGTCTGTTTCCCCGTATCGCCTGTCAACCCAGGTATTAATATCCGGGATCAGCCCACACGTCCTCCTTGCATTGGAATCAGTGTCCCACTTCTTCGCGCATGCTGCCCTGGCGATCTCTTTTGGTTCGCCTCCTACCGTCTTTTTCTTTCCTCGATTAGTAATTCTATGGGGAACAGTCCAACTATAACGACAACTCCTTTTGTGGTTATGGTCTTAATGCGCTGCATATCCTTCTGCTCGCCAGCTTTTGAATTCTGGCCCAGCTTTCTGGTCAGTTTTCTATTGTTTGTTACCCGATGCCAGACGGGTGGCGCATACAATAGCTAGGCATGCGCTAGGCTGGCTAGAATTGATGATGATATCCGGCATCAGTTTTGTCAGAGCTTTAGTTGTCTTTTCAGTTTTCTCGGTGGTCTTGTTGAACTGCTCTGCGAAGGTTCGCTTGGTATCGAGCCCAACTCCCTTCACCGCTTTACCAGGTGTAATTACCATGTTCTGGATTTCGAAGGATATAGGCACAATCTTCCTCTTGGTAGCCAGAAGGGCAGTCCCTGCTTTTTGTGGCGCCAGGTGTAATTGCTTCTCTTCCAGCCACCTTACAATTCACCTTGCTATTTACTAGAGTCCGCTCTTCTTTCGATATTACAGTCAGGGCTACATCGTCTGCGAACCCAATTAACGCAACGCCTGCTTGTAACTCCTCTTTAAATACGCCGTCGTTCAGCACGTTCCATAGCACTGGGCTCAGTACTGATGCTTGTGGGACGCCGCTACTTATTTTTACGACCTTCTTCGCATCTTCCACTTCGAGTTGGATTTTCCGTTCGTACAAATAGGACGCTATGAGGCTTATTAGGCCTTCTTCTACCCCCCTCTTTCTTAACTGCTCCAGTATCAATTGCTACGACGCACTGTTGAAAACGTTCTTGACGTCTAATGTAATCATGGCACATAATCTCCGATGCTGACACGAGAAAGCTGCGGCTTCATCGGCAGTCTTCATTACTTCTCCAATCGCTACTATTGTTTGTCTGCCCTCTCTAAAGCCATATTGCTTCTACGATAGTCCTCCTGTACGCTCTATTTCAGCTTTGAATCGTGATAATATCAGTTGTTCATACACTTTCCCTTCTGTATCTAGTAGGTCTGTACGACGACGGATTTGTCGTCGCCGTCGGTTTGTCATCCTTGCGCAATAGCACCAACCTTGTTACCTTCCATTACGCTGGAAAATCTGCTTTGCCAGCCAGGTAATTTATGACGCCTAATACGATGTCAGGTTTTTCTGCTGCTACCAGTTTTAGTATCTCGGGAGGAATGTTGTCCGGTGCTGTTCAGCTTTCCACACGCTACCCGAAGTTCATCTGTGGTGAAGCTTCCAAATTTAGCCTTTTTCGTACATTGGAATACTACAGGTTGATGCTTGGGAATATGATCTAATCGATCGCAATTACAGCGACTGTATTCAAACATAATTTGTTCAGTGAACTTTCAGAGCTTTAATAAATGCGTAAAGTGCGATTTCAGTACCGTTTTTGCTATCATTGGTATGACGATGATGTTAATCAAGCTGACTATGACCAATCAAGTGCCGCCGTAGTGACGGAAGTACGACAAATGTAATCCATGAGATTATATTTGTCCACTGATGTTACCTGTATTAGAGACCTGAAAACGCTTCTACTTTACTTATTTACAGTTTAATTTTTCGGCAGTATTTTTCTGCTTTTTATTTAGGTTCTATGAATAAAAAGTTACGAGTGTTTAGTTGTGCGATACTGAAAATAGTACATACACATAAGTGTATGTGTTGGAAAAATAAATATGTTCACCTACTTCACCAGTACAATCATAATATTTACTTAAACAAAACAAGTTAATATTAAGTGAAGAAGAACTAGAATGTCTATATTCGTACCTTCGCAAGGTTGGATTTAGCGAAGGCGATGTCCTCGCGCCGTTCTTCCACACAACCTTGTATCTACACGTAAATAAGCTGTGACGCCAAATAAGGCAGAAATAAAACAATTGTATTTACATGCACAGATCTAAATTTAAGAAAAGAACGGAAGAAAGGATAAGAAAAAAAAAAGTAGTACATTGCTTTAAAGGCGTTCCCATATCGGCCGTGCGCATATACATACATACATATGTACAGGGTGGCCAGCTAAGAATGCAAAGTTCTGTATTTCGTAAACTATTCGTCCGAGAGACTTGCGGAAAAAAAAATATATTACTAAAGTGAACAAAAGAAGACCGTGGAAAGCATTGTCAGAATTCCAAGATGGTCGCCAGCGGGGTAACCGTCATTTTAAATGTTTAAAGTGATTTTTCAATTAAATTCGCCCAGTAAATATTACCAGAAATTGAAACTGCTGCAATGTCCATGCATGAGCGGCGCCAACACTGCATTGAGTGTTATGATAGACAGCAGTTCGAACATTGAAGGACGCATGAGTTTTATTTCAAAATCGATCTTTTTTTTCTTATTATGCTCCTGCACGATTTTTCTAATATTTTTGAACTGAAAATACTTTTATTATTTAAAATTGATTAAATTATAAAATTTTATCATTGAATCTTGAAAAGCGACTAATAGACAAAACTACATACCGGTGTAATAGCGTTTTTTTTAATTATATAAATAAATTTCACGCTACTAATTAGATATCGAGATACCGTTTTCACTAACCTATTTAGGTATCATTTCACTACATTTTTATGGGAAAAAGTCATATTATTGCATTTAGTTTTTTTGAGAATTTTGCAATTTCCTGTCCGTAAGATGCGTTTGATGGAACAGTAAATGCTTTATCCAACAAGACCAAGTTTGTTAAAATCCATTCAGGCGTTTAGAAGTTACAGCTGTTTATTTAAAAAAACATCGAATTACCCCCCACCACTTTATTTTAATAGATACGTCAGAAAGTGTTAAACAAAAATTACTCGAGTAAAGCTTAGCTTTAAAAGACACATAGTTTTTGGTAACATTTACTAGGTCGATTTCAGTGAAAAATCACTTCAAAAATTTAAAATGGCGTTTATGGCGTATATGTAGGTATATACAGAGTGTTAAAAAAGGTGCGGCAATATTAAAGGGGATGATTCCCCAGGTCATTTTATACAAAAAAGTTCCGCAAACGCTTCGTTATCGATCTAATTGAAGTTTAATTAAAAAAAAAACAGTAAAAATTAGATTTTTCCAAAACGACTTGAGATATCATAATGAAATTTTAGGCGTGTTAATAGCTGTAGGAGACACATACTTTGAAAACAACACGATGTTTTAGTCGTACCAGTGGAGCGCGTATTGGCACGTCACAGGCTATTTTTCAAGAAAAAAATAGGACGCCGCTGATTTCTCTAAAAATAAAAATATGTTTTTATTCTTTGTCCAATTGTGAAGAAAAAAGCTCTCTTAATTTTTTATCGTACGACGTACCGTTTTTAGTAAAAAAAACATTTTAGTGCATATCCATTTATCATGCGTACAAAAATATTTTTAAACAGTCCTGTTTTATTCACTGACATATTGAATGAGTCTCGCGATTAATAATTTTGTATGTGTCGAATTTGTTGAAGTTTCTTATCATTAATCGCTATACGAATGCCGAGATGACCGACATGCACTACATTTATGGACTTGCTGATGGCAATGCATTAGAAGCTAGGCGGTTGTATACTGAAAGATTTCCTGGCCGTATTGCTCCTGATAGAAAATCTTTCGAAAGTATCCATCGGCGTCTTTATGAAACAGGTACATTAAGACGAAATGAAGTAGCAGGAAGGCCAAGAACAGCAAGAACGGTAGACCTGGAAGAGGATGTGCTAGACATGATTGGAGAAGATCGAGGTACTTCTTTTCGAAAAATTGCTGACGCTTTGGATGTAAGTAATGGGACTATTTGGCACACTCTGAGGGAAAATTTGTTGTATCCATTCCATATACAACCCGTTCAAGCACTTCTTCCTGCTGATTTTCCTCCTCGCATTGCATTCTGTCAAAGGCTTTTGCACATAATGGTTCAAATCCCTCAATTCCTGATGATGATTCTGTTCACCGATGAAGCAAATTTTTCAATAAAATAATAATTTCCAGTTTCCAATTTCCATAATAACCATGTATGGTGTGACGAAAATTCACATGAAATTGTTGAAGATCGTTTTCAACATCAGTTTTCTTTGAACGTTTGGCTTGGGATTGTGGGCGACTGCCTAATTGGACCGGTATTTTTACCAGGGAGACTTACCGGAGAGATGTATCGCAACTTTTTGGAAAACACGCTCCCTAGATTTCTGGAAGACGTACCATTAGCAATTAGAGATGCAATGTGGTATATGCACGATGGCGCACCAGCCCACTTTAGTCAAGTAGCTCGTGATTTCTTAACACAAGCATAAGAAAATCGCTGGATTGGCCGAGGTGGACCTCACTTATGACCTGCACGATATGAAATCGAATCATTGCTGGGTGCCACTCAATTAAAACCGATCCTGGTGTCTTTGAGGGAGTTCGCCAGTCAATGACGAGAAGATTGGATTCTTGCATCCGAGCTCGAGGTGGTCACTTTGCAAAGTTTTTGTAATTTTTGGTTGGTAAAATTGTTGGTTTGGTAAAATATTTGTTTTTGCCCTTGAATGAAACACTTGTTCTTAAAAAAAAAATTTCTGTAAGAAATGGACATGCACTAAAATGTTTTTTTTACAAAAAAAACGGTACGTCGTACGATAAAAAGTTCAGAGAGCTTTTTTCTTCACAATTGAACAAAGAATAAAAACATATCTTTATTTTTAGAGAAATCAGCGGCGTTTTTTTCTTGAAAAACAGCCTGTGACATGCCAATACGCGCGCCACTGATACGACTAAAACATCGTGTTGTTTTCAAAGTATGTGTCTCCCACAGCTATTAACACGCCCAAAATTTCATTATGATATCTCAAGTCGTTTTGGAAAATTCTAATGTTTACTGTTTTTTTTAAATTAAACTTCAACACGCTGTAGATCGGTAACGAAGCGTTTGCGGACCTATGTTTATTAGGAACTCTTTTGTATAAAATGACCTGGGCAATCATCCCCTTTAATATTGCCGCATCGTTTTTAAACATCCTGTATACAGTCTAGTGTGCTGATATCTTCAATATCGGGACGTAAAATACCATCAAGTACTCTTAAATACTCATCAAAGTTAAGTCAAGTATCGGCGAGAGTTTCTAATTCATTGGCCACCTACTGTAGTGCAGATTTTAATGGATTAGTATGTTACTCTCAGAACTTGAAAGATATTTTCTACGTAGATCCTATTGAAAGAGATATAGAGGCTGTGTATAGCTATATCTATGTTATTGTTTAATTCCAAAGACCGCGGTGTCTATTATCTAGTAAGTATACACAAGTTCATGATGTGTGCAATACGTTTATGAATTGCCTGCTTAATTATGTATATATTAAGTTTTTTCTCCTGTAATAACTGTATATTATTTATATCGCTGCAAATCTGATGTAATCTTTGTCCTCAGTTTTTTTTTGTAGCATTCACAACAAAATATATGGCTGATAATAATGGAAAACCTTAATAACTATTCTCGTTTACCATAATTGCCCTAACCTGCTGTTATAGATTCAGTTCCACGTCCACGTCGAAACAAAACTGAAGTTTATTATCGCTGGGTACTTATATCGACTCGTACTCAATTATTGTCGTAAAAAGAACTTATCTCTTTTATCTTTGCTAGAACCCAGCCTAATGACGCGAACTATCCCCCAAGCAGCAATAAATCTAAATAACGCGTTGTATGTATGACATTTCGGATTGAAATCCAACGGGAAACACGATAAAAGTCTATGTCGAATGTAGGTACCCGACTGTAGCAATAAAAAAGTAGCAACACCCTGAAGATTTCTCGGAGAAGTATACTATATGTGCATTGGTGAAGAAGGTAGGCATAAGTTGAACTCATAGAACTGAATAAATAATGGAAACATATTTATATATACAGAGTGTTACAAATTGGAAAGGTCACGAAAGATGCAAGATTATCCTTTATTTTTCTGCTACTGCTGTAAAGACGTTGTAACATATTGTTCCTCTCGTTCTGACTATCATGCGTTTCATGTCTTGTCATAACTATCATAACTATTAGATCTTACTATCATTGCGTTCAGTCCTTTTTACTAACATTCTTTATGTATCACGTATCCTTATTTAATAAAGAAAAATAGATGCAAATACAAAAAATTTTAAAATAAATCCGGAATGATGGTACACACCTGTAACATAATGGTCACACCATCAGTATTACAAAGTAAAACATACTCTTTTTGAAACTCATTTTGACCCTTGTTGCCGGCTAAGTAACTGGTATTATTGAAATTAATACAACATGGATCACGGAATAAGTTAACAATACCATACAACTCATGAACGGGTATACTGACTTATGTATCTATGACCTTTAGGAGAAACTTGTGAATTGTTCAAAGACACAGCTTCCTATTGTACGTGTACAGGTAAAATTGCGGTCCATACTGTCCTTAAGATATACAATAAATTACTCGACGTTTTGCCACTAATGTACGCGACTTCTTCAGAAGCAAAGGCATCTGGGGAGGTACCTACCACCCCTCACCTACTAGAAGATTTTCACCTCTGCTGTGGTTGACAGTCAGAAGGCTTTCGCATCTAGCGTGGTTGACATGTCGCGTTATCGTGACCTTCTGACATCCCTCACCTACCAGAAGGATTTCGCCTCTAACGTGGTTTACACTTAGAGTTAGCGACATCTTTTGCTACCCCCCAGATACCTCCTTTGCTCCTGAAGAAGTCACTTACATTAGTGGCAAAACGGCAAGTTTTTTATTGTATGTATATCTTGCGCATTTTATTTTTTTGTACTGTATATATTTTACTAACCATCACACGGTCAACACCCGGAAACCCTCAGAATAGAGACTCGAGCCGTGGAAGCCTTTGATATCATTTATTTATAACAACAGTTAAGCTTAACATTGCTAAAAATAAAAGAAAATTGCTTCAGTAAAGTTGGTTTTTACGTATAATTTTTTTACATACTATACGTAAATTTCCATGCATTTAAGGTTTCGACGCGAATATTACATACATACAAGCTCATCGCCGCAAAAACTTTACTAGGCAGTAAATGGTTAAGGTGTATTGTTTGAGCGATATTAAAGCGCGGCAGAATAGTAGCTGGTAATGAGAATTTCGAACTTCATGTCTCGACGCGCGACGTTAACAATTTCCGTGCAGCAAGACTATCCAATAACCTGAACGTTTCGTTAAAGCGCGTGCAATCAATCGGTAGTCAACCCCATTCTGTCCTTCTATATAATGTTAAATTAGATTTATTTAATCCACTGCGTCTGTCGAAAATTAACGCCGCATTGCAGGCTGACTTTTCTTTAGCCTGTACTGTTTTATGTCACACTTTGAATTGAATAATAAAATGATCTTTTTCGTCTCACAGTCAAAATGGAAATGTTAGCCCATTCAATAAAACGTCGGTTTCAGAAAATGGTAACCTCTCGACCATTAAAGAATTCAAGTCAAAGTCATGTGTTTTTCTTTACTAATTAATCAAGATTAACATGAATTTTTAAAAAAGAACTTCACACGTTACAAATTCATATGTAAAATTTGGTAAGAATTGGCGAGTTATTTCATCGGCAACTATTATAATTATGAGCTCATTCAAAGGAGTAGAAACGGTTTACATATGGTGTTATTGTGTTATCAATTTTACGGTGTCGGCAGTCGAAAAGACATTTAAAATTAATTAATCTGAAAAATTCTAAATCACAAACGCAGGGGTCTGCCCAGACAAAAATATCACGAAAAACTAAATATTTAAAAAACTGGTGAATATCGTCCTAAGGAAAGCATACATTGTGTGAATAACAAATGCAAGAAAGTGGACTTTCTAAATTGTTTAGGCTTATGTACACATACATACATGTGTAGAAAGCTCAGTATGTATACGAAATTTTAACAGCGAACCACAGAGCCCATTCTACTATACATTACATACGTTTTACTATATTAATATATTTGAAAATATATTTTGATTCGATGGAGCATCAAATGAAGCGGAAGTGTATAAATATCGGCTGTAAGGACGAAGTTTTCGAATGTCTTTTGATTTGGTAAACGTGAATCTACCACACTTTCGAATTCTTATAAGAAGGTAGTTTATAGATTTGTTCGAGCAGGTTTGTGATTAGTTGGAGACTGTCAGGCGCATGCGCACTAGAAAATAAGCGTTCGAGCAGAAATAATTGCAAATCGTTAGTTTCAGTTTGGTGTTCGTGCAGACGCTGACACCAATTTGAAATCGTTTCAAAACCGTCAGAACAGTTTTGCGGATTTTCTTCTGATATACAATCCGCACAGGTGTAACGGCTGTTAACAGCTGTTAATGCTTATTGTTGTTGTAGATTTTTATAGGTTAGCAATAGTGGCTTTGTTGTCTTTGTTGTTTATTCACTGATTGAAGTGAAATTTAATACGTGGCTAAGTATTTACTTTTATTTTGTTTGGGTAGCAGTCTTAATAAAAATACAAATATAATTATAGATATCTGATATAGAAATGACAAGCGATTCCATTTGGAAGACATCTACGTGTAACCCTCCAAAATGTATACAACTTGAAATAAATTTGAAGCGTTCGAGCATTTGAAATCACAAACCGATTTGCAATCGGGCATGCGCATTTCAACCAATCATCAAACTGGATCAAACTATCACAAATTGTCTGCTCGAACAAACCTTATATTCATCTTTCAACTGTCAGAGTGGAACATAACACAGGTTAACCACCACCAAATGATAACATATTATATTATTTAAAAACCATCTCTGGGGTATAACACCCCAATGTACTCGTTTATTTACAGTGAAATATATGAATCACAAGCATAAAAAACATTGAGAAAAATAATATTTTCGATGTATACAGATTCCTTCATTAATTCTGGGAAATATTTTGACTGCAGATAATGACCATTGAGCAAAAATAGCCTTATTCAAAATCCCACCGTTTTCGAGACGAACGTCTTCAAAGCTCCACAAAAAAGAATCGTTTTTTCTTTCAGCTAAACTACTTGCACTATGAAAATAAAATTTGGCATGGCGATTTAGTATTATTAGATGCTACTTATGGTAGAATTTTCCGAAATTACAGCAAAGAGAAAGAAATATCACTTTGTGTTAACATCAATACAACTTTTTTGTTTTTTGATTTGCAAGCAAGAAATTAGCATCACCTAACAGACCAGTTAAAATGTCAAAAATAAAGTCCTTTATATAAGCATAAAAGTTTCTATCGTATGCTTGGTTTTCGAGAAAGTTCGGAAGGATTTGTGGCTAAAAATAGTTTAAACCGCAAAAATCCGGGTAGGCTACCACTCAAATTCTACGTCACTGACGGAATAATAATATGAATAAAATTTAAAAACTACTTATGACAAATAAACTCACTATTATATTTATTTACAATATCACGATCAGTAAATGTCACTTTTTTCTGGCACTTTGAATAAGACTATTATTGGTCCACGGTAATTATCTGACAGGTAGTATCTCCAGTTAAAATATTTCCCATAATTAATGAAGCACTCTGTATATTTCTTATATTTTAAAAACTACATCTTTTATGCACACATAAGTGCACATGTGTAATTACAAAATAGATCTTTTTTCTTGTTGGACTGTTATAACAAAAAGCATCTCATGTTTCCGGGGAATTTAATTAAATATTACATTACACAGTGCTAACCGATGATTGGCACGCCAGACACAGACGGCTATTATTCCGTGTAAATAAGTTAAATAAATGGCTATTTTTCCGGGGTTATGGAAACGTTATTTCCGATTATGTCTACGGCGTGTTGATTTGCAGTGACACGGCTATAAATTGGACGGAAGTGCAGAAGCCGTCTTCCGCCGCTATTGCCATTCACCAGCGAAAACGACATCGTGACATCTCTCATTCTTTCAATTTAGTTGCAGCGCATGTGTATGAAAGCAGAAGTATACAATGACAAAATGTAGTACCACTTAAGGAAAATTGTTTTGTGAAATGATATACACAACCTTACAAAATATCAGTCGACGTAAAGTTTAGTATATTACATTCTGGAATACTTCATAAATTGGCTACGCTTCTACGTCTAATTTGTTTTCGAGCTTAATGGTTGACACAAAGAGAAAGAAAGTCCGATTACTATACAGCAATACATATAATTTGCGTTAAATTACATCTATTGAAAATAAAAGATCTTTAATTTAGCAGGCTACTAATTTATTTTATTTCTAGTTATCCTACCTGTAGTTTCTCGCTGAATAATTTTTAGAAAGACTAAAGATTCGACTATTTATCTCGATTTTAAAGTTCTCTAACATGTTCCAACAAGTTCAAACAAAATTTCAATACACAATAGTAGTTCACATGAAATATTCGTTGTTAGCCCAACTATAATATGCTGTACTTGAATTTGGGGGAAGCTGTATTATTACGGTGATAATATTCACCGAAAACCGATTTTATGTAGGTATTCTCCCTATATCCCACTCTACCGTGGAAACCCTGTATATAAGTCATTCATCGGATCAATACCATCGCGTGGAACTACGAAAAGAAAAGTAGCCGAAACTATTACGGATAAAGCTCTAGAATGGTAGAAAAACACCTCAGGACAGAGACAGCCCAAGAAATTTATCAAAGAATACACACCGAAATTTACAGAAGACCTACTGAACAACGACAGGAGCACTGTCATGTTAATCAAAGGGCTACTAACATGACCCTGTAAACTCAATAAACATGTGAGCAACCTCAGTCTGTTATATGCAGATTCTGCCAGACGGAAGTGAAAACCCTGCGGCACATTCTATGCGAATGTGGGGAACTAGCGAGGCATGCTACAATGCATTGACGAACTGTAGCCAGATACTACTAGCTACATAAAGATAACCCTGCCAAAACTAGAAAGGTTGATTATAAAGGCAAAGCTCGGCCGGGCTGTCTAGATAACAGTGCCATGGGTCGCAGTGGAAAGAGACTGCGGGGCTATATCACCAATTATTATTTAATTTAATCCAATCTACCTCTTGATGCTATCTGATCCTTTTCGGTTTTTTCAATTTTGAATGTTTATCATTAGAGCGGTGAGCATGAAATTATTTTCTAATTTTGTACAAGTTGGTTTGTCCATTCTTATACACTGTGCAGATCTAAGTGAAATGAAACATGAATCTTCCGGCAAGTACATCGTACGTTACAAGTGTGTTAAGCAAATGAAATTCAAATTATTAGTCTAAAATATCGGTAAATCCGTGAAAGCGATGGGTTGGATAATAGGATTCGTACAATTTATACGATTCGAACGTATGATTCGTATGGCACAAATCTTTACGATTTATAGGGATCCGTATAATTTATGTGTATGGCCTACGGGAATCATTTCATTTATAGGAGTCCGTATCTCTGGAATCATAACGCAGACAGCCACTAGGTATGAAAGTGAATCGGAGTCAAGTAGTACACTAGTAGATATATGTAATACTAGTACATACATGCGTGGGTTAGTAATGGATTGTATTCGTCTTATATATGTACGTATACGTACATTAGTTAGTTTCCTCTTTTTTCGTGTATATGTGTGTGTATGTATTCTTTTTTGAAATAAACTCTATTATTATTATTATTATTATTATTATTATTATTATTATTATAGTCCTTATATGTTCGTATACACGAATAGGAAGTTACCACTTTATAGGGATCTGTATCTATGGAGATTGTATCGGAGTCAATCAATACAATATTAGTTTCATACTATTAGTATGTATTACTCTGGTATTAAATGCTATTGACTTAAAATTGTAATTCTTGTGTTTATTTTCTTATTGTACCTACAAGATATCAGAAGAAAGTATCCCTCACTGATGCAGTGTAGGAACAACGGTAACTTTCATAGATGCTAAATCGTCCGTTTTCGATATTTCCAAAACTATAAGGCATATCAAACAACAGTTAAGACAAATATATAACTCTTTTATGAGTACTACAGGGTGTCTCTGGAAGTCATGAGAATCAACGTTGCTAATGTTCATACAATTCTTTTACTTTCACCTTTGTAAATAATATCGAATACAATAAAAATATAGTGCCTAAACTAACTAACTAATGAAAATATCGATTATCCGAATACGTTGGATTATGCACCTCGGTGACCCCTCAGATAATCCGGAGAAAGGCAAAAACAAAAAACAATCAAAGCTGCATAGTTAGTACAATAATGGTCATTTGTGTAGAAATGTTGAAAACAAAGATATCGCTTACGAAGCACAACGAAGAAATGCAGGTTCGCACAAATATTGCATAGTGGTGTACTTGGTAAATCCTTCGAGAAGCAGCATCGTAGATGGTACTCAAACTTCGGTGGCCGATCTTTGATGTATCCACTTTAATACCACACATACCTACTTAAATAGGTTGAAGAACCTCGGCGATAATAAGTGATTATGTATGAAAGATTGTAGCTGAAAGTTAGTTAAATCGTATCCTTGCAGTAGGTATGTCATCTGAAAATGTCAACAAAATTTTTT
>SMLS01073686.1:0-10198 GCA_004785975.1 Popillia japonica
AATTTGGGAGCCTGGGGTGAGTTAGAACTCTCTTATTCTACCTACTGGTTTTCTTTGACCTATCCCCACCTATTAATTTTTTTCTAGTTGAAACTATGTAGTTGAAAAACATATTTTTGATGATGCTTTGATTTTCCATTACGCTGAGGTCGTCGCTATGTTAATAAGTTTTTTGTGTAACTCTAAAATGGGATTTTTATCAAACAGCATTGGACGTATACACATATACCGGTCCCGGCAGGCTTCTATGGTCACCCGATTTCCGATATTACACGAGCTCGTGAAGTTACTGGGTGACTTTCGCGCTCATGTCGCGCTATACTGTAAGCAGTCTGCAGTATCTATTCACTATAACTAACTATAACACATTATTTAGCATACTTGCAAACCTTAAATATCCGCCCAAGATGCATATGATGATGAAGTGGGTGATAAAGGAATACTCGCCCATCGGACGCGCCTATCTCCCAATTACTTGCCGTGCTTGTCTCGTGCAATGTCGGGTGACAATAGGAGCGCGCCGGTACCTGTATATATTTCGTGCTATTGCTTCTGTCCCTGATACTTTTTAAAAGCAACAGGAATAATTAATTTGCATACACCCATACAATTTAAAATTGAATATTCGATTTTCTGTATTTCGAAATTACTGTAATAATAAAGAACGAATGCTCAACTAGGATTATAAAATAGTTAATGACTAATTGTAAGAACATAAACATGCATAATATGTATATACTAAGCTAACTAATTTTATTTTTTTTTTCTTTTAAATAAAATACATTTAATCAATAATTTAATTATACTGTATGTTTACATATAACTTATAATTAGTATCTCTTAATGGCTTCTATTAATAAATATTTTACAGAAGTAAATAATTTAAATACTATGTAGAAACATAATAATATGAGCACTTTAATATCGGCAAAATACTTTCTTCTCTGCTTAAAGATACTATACATTTGCACCACTCATACCTAGAATTATTTTTCAATGAAAAGATTTCGTAGAAGTTGATGAAAATCATAATCGTGGTATCGACGACATTGCAGTCGCTTCTTGGCTAACCTGTGAGGCGTATTTCGGGCGACATACACAACCGCTTTCTACAAGAACATAGTCTTGGCCAGTCAGAGTAACAGGACCTAGTGGTATTACCAGGAATAGATAGGGAACGTAGGTCTGAGTACATTCTCCACGAACGACATCACATTCGGAGCTTTCACATACCTGCAATGCAGAAAGAATATTGATGTACATATAAGTATCATACAAAACGATATTGTTGTTTTGTTTTCAGATTTATAAACCGCTAAAAATTCTAATCAAAGTCTTACCTATTAAATATATTCTTTTCTGTATGAAAAGTGCTTACATTAGAGATTGTGAATACTTCTTATTTAAAATAAAATATAATGTTTTATAATACAATATATGTATGTACTATCGAGAGCAAAAGCAACAACTCAAACTGCAATAAAACGCGTCTATTGTAGGCTTTCCGTTCTGAATCGTTATTGAGATAAACATAACTGGACAACTGTAATAAGCCGTATAGACGCAGGCCAAAGGGTAGCGAGCACTTAAAAGAATTTAAACCAAGCGAATTGTGAATATATTGGAAATAAATATGATGACACTGAATTCAGGTAGAACGTAGATAAATTAATAAAACAAAAAAAAAGTTTGTGATAAATTAGTCATCATTTTATCGTGCAAAATATTGTTTATATAATAATTACAGAAATTAAAAAATAGTAAAAGCAAAAATAGATTATAATTATTTGAACGAATAACATGTCAATTTCTACTACTGACGAAGTTGTAAGGAAACCTAATAAATTATAAAGCTTAATAATAAATTGATCTTTCATCAAATTAATAGTGTTTGAATTGACCTAAAAGTAGAAACATTTCTAGAAAATAGATACGTACATAAAGGTCAGAAAAATACATACATATATTAGATATACCTATGTTTTAATAAATTAAAACTAAATTCATTATATTGTGATTGTGTAAATATGGAAAAATATAAATTTCTTTAAAATGCTACTTCATTTTAATCGTTTTTTAATAAGGTCTCGGAAACAATTCATTTTTCTATAAATAGAATCGTGTTATTCTATTAAAAAGCATACTATTGAAAATTTACATGTGTAAAACATACATGTTCTATCCATAGTTATATAATAACAAAAATATTTACTTTTGCCAAAGAAACAGCTTGTGTTTACGAAATCTAGTTAAGAATTCTAGTCGGCATTACTTCTTAATATAAAGAGTAAATACTATTGTAAATGAAATTAATATATGTATGGATGTATATCGCTTTACATTTCTTGCGAATTCTGCTGCCTAAAATTTACCTGCTAGGTATCCGTCTCTAATTACAGTCGCCCAGTGCGACTGGTCAAATGTGTCGAATATCTGCGGAGGGCCATATCGCTTGAAGTCTGAGTCATTACTTTTGCCCTCGATAGTACATAATTACATTTATACTGGTAACATGGGAGACATGAATCAATACAATCATTCGAATAGTTGGAAAAAACTTATTCCATGGACGTATAAATCTCATGTATTAAAATACATTTCATCCGAGTGTCGATGACAGTCATCACGCTCTTAGAAAATCGTTATAATGCAATCACACGTTGACACTTTAAGACTTTGCCTAAACAAGCGCGAGGTGTACAACATATTATCAATCTTTTCGTGTTGCGACAGTAAAATTAATTTACAGTGGTTTATGTAGGTAGGTACACCACCAACAAAATTTAGCACGACCACATTTTTAATATTGGTCGAGATGGATCCAGTAAGAGACTAAACTATTTTCATGTAGAAACAATTTTTCTCAACTACAAGCAAATTTTTGTGTGGGAAATTTTGTTCAAATAAGAAAGCTTTGCTCGAAGAGAATTTAATTACTGTAGTAGTAGTTTATCAAAACAGTCATATTTTTTTAAAGACATGAATACTTCGAGGAATTGTCTTTTTATTAAACAGAAATTTGGCTAATTGGTTCTAATGAACTTCATTTACTGTGTACTTGTGTACTTTATTATTAAATTCGTGGAACATTCATT
Source organism: Popillia japonica (assembly GCA_004785975.1). Classification (NCBI taxonomy): domain Eukaryota; kingdom Metazoa; phylum Arthropoda; class Insecta; order Coleoptera; family Scarabaeidae; genus Popillia; species Popillia japonica. The sequence continues at coordinate 3,096 of SMLS01073686.1, forward strand.
TCAGTTGATTGATACAGATTACCTATATAAATTTGATACATGTATAAATAGAATATACTGCAAAATAGTAGTCTCGGACAAGCTAGATTCAAGAACAACTAAGTAATTGCAGATAGTTTGAAATACTGCTTGAAACCAGCAAATTAAAATTACGAAAGATAAGCAGAAATAGTTATTTATTATACAAGACGATAAAATGGTACTTTATCTTTGAGAGCGTTTTTTAGCTCGCTAATTGCGCTCGAAAAGATAAAGGCATTTTATCGTCGTGTGTAATACAACATTTTTTTCTATAGCAGGACAAATTCAAGAGAAAAAATGAAATGTGAACGAACATACGAACATGAGGTACAACTTTTGACATTTTTGACAATCGTGTTGTACCGTCACTATGGATTAATCTGTCCATAATCTGTGTGAATACACTTTATCTGCCCTTGCGGTTAAAGTGCTACTTAGTCTACTCAAATGAGTTGATAAAAACGAAGTTTAACCTCTGCTATAGAAAAAAAGTTTATTACATACATAGTTTTTTTTTGTTCAAGGCTTGCGGAAAAGATCATTTAGCTGAACACCTACAATTTAAATATGGATATGACGCAGAGAAAATGTTGACCAATTAAGATAACAAAGTCAAGCCAAAGCACTGAAGATATGAACAAATAAATTGTAACTCATAATTTCGATTTGGCAAAACTCCTAGAGTACGAAGAAGACAATAAGCCTAAAAGGCACTTTGAAAATATTAACAGCAAACACCATTGCTAAAAATAGAGAAACAATGATAGTGCATTTCTTACCTTAGATCTAACATTTACAGAAAAGAAATAAAGTACCAGTACAGGCTGTTAGCAAGGGAATATTATAATAGAGTGAAATCCAACTCAGTAGGTACTTTTATTTATACCTATAAGATATTCGTAATTTTTCAATAAAATACTTGAAAATTAGCATAAACCTCTGCTGCAAGACAAAAGCAAGGACTAGTATTAAGAATATCACTTTAATTTGTATTTATGTCCCTTACATATAACTTAAGTCTGAGCGGTTGGTAAGGAATAGCAGAAAATTCTCTCCACATCCAAGAACTGAAGAATTGACAATCTATCATTGTTCTAATTAAAACATTTCTAACTTGTGAACGAGAGTAGCACAAGAGAATATTCAAAAACACTTCGAAATTTTACTACAACAAAGTGTTTCATCGTAGAAAATATTATTTTTTTAACAAATTCTTAAACGCATTTTAAATAATACAAACCTCAAAGACTACTTGCTGTAGCAAATCGGGGAACTTCTGTACTATTGTGACGGGTTGTCCAGACGTTAACGAAACACCATACATCGGTGCTGTTGTATTGTAGCGAGTTTTACATAGCCGCGAGGGTGTTGACATGCAAGAGCTGGCAGGTGTGAAGTTCGTCGCTCTACCTAGAGTTGAAATCTTATTAAATAGACATACGATATAAGGAATATTACATTTGTATACACATATATAACAACAATTTAATCTAAAGTCATAACTTAATGAACACAGTTAACTGTTATAAAATAAATTAAACAACGGTTTACAGCGGGTACCATAAAGAAATAATAAATATGCCTAATAACATGGGATGGTTTCTTTTCGAATAAATAATCAATGTTCTTAATATCAAAGCCATTGTAAGTACTACGTGATACTACAGAAAGCTTTAACGATTGATGACGGTCGTAGTAAGTTGTTTACGTTTCTATACAGCTAGTGAAAGTTTAAACTTTAGCATTTTTAACGATATTCGCAAATTTCTTTGCAGATTGTCATCGAGGATCATTAGCAAATTCAAGAGAACAAGTCTCGCCGTGACAATACGTAAGCCGTGCTTAAAAAAAGCTTGTACCTCTAGTAAACGAAAAAGGGTACCTATTCCCGGAATTAAGAGTGCTCTATATCATAAAGAGCTCTTAACAGAAACAACGTCTTCGAATCAAACAACAAGAAACTGGTTTACAAACAAATGCCTGTTGTAACGTTGTATGTGTCATATACCGTTTCTTTCGTGTTCGAAGAGGATTTATTTGTAGAAAGGAATTGTTTTTTTTTTTCTGCAAACTCGCATTGGACTCCTTCAGCCCCACTATGAATGTGAACTGAAAAATTTGAGGCAACTGGTTTCGTGATGAATAGAAAGAATTGCTGACCTTTTGTCATCACGTATATTGTAAGTAGTTTATAGAAGTTTTACAAGATTTAGGATATGAAAACGAATATTGAATATCTAAAAGCTAGCTAAAATAGCTGGACATTTGGAATTAAGTAAAACGCACAAACTCTATGGCGAGTTCTTTAGGGAGCAACTTAAAATGTATCCATATAAATATAATGCAAGTTCAATTTGAACTAAAACAAGTTGATAAAATCAAAAGAAACGATTTCGCCCTAAAAACAATATGTATCGGAAATTCAAGTGAATCCACTGTGGCTTAACAACGTTTTTTGGAATGATGAAGCACACTTTAGGCTTAATGGTGGTGTAAACACGCACAATTGTCGAATTTTCACAATAAATAAATAACATATCATACTTTATCATAGGCCCGTATTTTTTCAATAGGTTGAGAATGGAAGAACAAGCTCAGTTACGGTAATTGGCCAACATTATTTCAATATGCTTCGATATTATGCAATGATCAATTGAAGGAGTCCGTCACACAAAAGTAGCGGCTATTCCAGCCGAGATCCTCAGAACTTGGATTTATAGTATTGAAGAGAGGTTGCTGCTTGCCCAGGAAAAAAGTGCCGGCCACATTCAATATTTGCAGTAAATGTAATATGCTTAATAAATCCCATTTTTATTTAAACAAGCAGGTATTTTTAATTTTTAAATTACTCAAGGGTTGATAAAAACGTCAAGATTTCAAAATACCACTTACTTTTGAAAATCCCTATCCCTAACGAAATTTTAGAACAAATTTAAAAGCACACTTATTCATGCACAATACTTAACAATAATTGTAAGTGACTAAACACTATTTCATTTTATTTGATGTAATTATAATATGTCAATTGGCAATAGTGCCACAATTTTCAAAAATATGTACAGTAATGTAATTTATAGGTACACATGGTGTCAAAAAACAATTTGTTGCAGCAAAAAGACAATTTAGTATTAAATGTTCAGTTGCATCATATATGTATACACAGCGCCGCCCCGACGCTAATAGGCGCCCGGGGCGAGATTTTGATCTGCGCCCCCTCCCCTACACAATGAATTGGTCTAAATAATTGTGGAAAATATTTATTTTTTTATATTTATATTTACATTTACAAAGAGTTACACATTATGTAGGAAATATAACAAATAAAACGTCTGTTAACAAAACTTTTGATTTTCTAAACAACTTAAAAAGAATCAGTCTGATTCTTCAATACTTTAAACTCCCAAAGGAACTTTCCTTGCCTTGGCTTTCGCAAAAGAAGTTAAAAGAAGTAATGATATCATATGGACAACACCTCGACGAAATACGGACAATACCAAGACGAAAAAATTACGTGACAGTTTGAGGTTAGAAATGAACGAGTATGAGTATGCACAGTACAGTGTGTAACCATTAGATAGTTCAAATGGAATGTACATACAGCTTTTTATCTAATATTCCATTCAGTGCTTATTACAAAAACGGAAAATTAATAAAAATTATTTTTTGAGTTACGTTATTCATCTATTCGTACGGAATATTGTATATCCTTACATCAGCTAATAATTTTTACACACTCTCTCTGTATCGAATGTAATAAACTGAATTGAGTTAACCAACTAGTAATAATTTAATTACAGAGTCATACCTACACTTAATTTATGTATTGGAAAATTTCCGGAAGGAGAATTTAATAGAGAGAAGACACATGAATTGATATCGATGTGTAGAAAAGTATTCCATCAACGTTTCCTTCATTATGCTCTCAGCTACTTCCGAAAGTTTTTAGAGTCTAATGACGTAATGTTTTACTCTTCGTTATAACTCTTATTTCTTCTTCGCATCGCTTATTCGTAACCGATACAGTTCGATGGACTGTATATGTTTCGGTATTACAGTTACGTCGAGGTGACTATCTCGAAAAGTTTATCACCAGATGTTGTTGCCAGTTTGTATCCAATTCCTCCGTTGAAATTACTTGGATTCTTCATAATCTTCAGTGACTGTCATATTAAGTGTAATGTAGCCAGAGCTTTATTAAATTTGTTTGATCTCCATATTGCAATCTCTCAGTCAATACTCCGTCGGTCTTCTTTAATTCTGTATAGCAGATTAACTGTCCGTCCTGGCATTCGATTTTCATGTGTATTTAAAGCAGCTGGTCTCTGCTTGAGTGAAATGACTGTTAAACATGAACGTTATGAAGTCAGTCATTGTTAAGAGTTAACAGATCAGACTCCTACAGATAAGAAACAAAAAACACCAGAGAATTACGAGAAGCGGACAAATTGTGCCAGACCAACTATGTTTGATGAGAAGACGTGACCATCATAGATCGAATGGGACTAGGCCACAATGTTAGTCGGAAGGACAACTTCATCTGGAAGGAAACTAAATGCATGATAGTTATGACCATTTATTCTAGCCAAGATTAAGAATAAAAAACGTATGGATTCTAGTATTCAAAGAAAGTACGCAAAGAACCACCAACCACCACAAAACAACATAATTACAGAGTATAATATTATATTATATTAAGAAAAATCTGTTGTTTTATTATAAAATAAAATAAAACTATTTTTTTATAACTGGATTTTGTACATTCATAAAGGGCGCCAAAATAATGTCCCGCACGCGGGCACCGCTCGCTCTTGCAGGGACCCTGCATAAATTTAATGAAACAACAACGGAGGCCGTTTAATTGAAACTGTACTGATAGTATGTAGTTAATAAGTAAAAAATTGAAAGGTAAACCTGTCGCAGTCATAACAAAATATTAGAAAATTTGGTTAATTTGGAATTTGCAACTATTAATATTATAGTTGTAGCTATATTAAATAAAGGTAAGAATTACTATCCTCAAACATTTTCATTCTGTCTTAAAAAGCAACTACATAGGCTTGGACCCCGCTACGACTTAAACAATAAAAAGAGCAGCTCCATATGTACACTACCGCTAAAAAGTTTAATCGCACAACGTAAATCGTAGTCAAATTAAAATAACAATCGAGAAACTGTTTATTATGATATAAATCGTAAAAATACATATAACTTTAAGAGAAAATAAAATTTGAATATACAGGGTGTTTGGCACATTCGCTTTCCTAATTTTAAGAGCATTAATTTCCCAACATGTAGAATGTATTGGCAAAAATTCGTGTTGAAAAAGTTTTCAAATAAGCGTGAAAAAAAAAATAAAGAAAATATCGGAAAATGTTTTTAAGGCGGTCTCTATACATACTGCAAGTGTGTGCGTGTGTATCTTCTACGTAAATATACCCTCGACTGTATTAAGAACAAATGCTGATATTGTAAACAATCAAACGAATTGGAAGACGCTAGGAGCAGCTGTGTTTATATCGTAAAAATATGACGATACTTACAGCTGATTGTTCAGTGAATTCGTTGTATAGGTCGTGGTGGACCAGTGCACTGGCCTCCACGTTCGCCAGACTTAAATCCGGTTGATTTCTTTCTATGGGGATGTTTGAGGGACCGAGTCTATAGAACACAAATCAACGATATTGACGAATTGCGTGAACGTATTATTATGGAAACAGACCATATAAGTACGTCAACGTAATTTGTGTGAAAATGTATGAGTCACTTATCCGTCGTGCCGGACTATGTATTCAAGAGAATGGTAGTAATTTTGAACAATTATTATGATCGTGCTATCAGAAGAAAAACTGTCATTTACCAATTTTTTTTGGGATATTTGGCAAACAAAGTGAGTTGATATTTTCTTTATTATTGATGATTGTGGTACATAATGGACAACAATACACAATGGACCTTTAAACCATGCTTATGGATTATCGCACATCTGTTAGCGTGTAAATACAATGTTATTATTTTATGAATGACCACTCTCATATTACAAAATGCCAACACAGACATTTTTATACAGGTCACTGGACTGTGTTTAAAATAACTAAACAGCAATTTCTTTTAATGTATTATTTTCAATCGGCATCCCAATGTGTAGGTACAATCTAACATAAAAACGTTGACTTTTTCAAAAAAATTAAACACTATTTTTTTAAAATTTTTTACGGATCTTAAAATATTTGACGTACATATATGTACATACTGTTTAAATTAAAACAAGGAATGAACAAACACCCTGTATAAGCAATACAAAGTTCTTCTCACATAAAAATATTTATTATAATATATCTATATATACCTATGTATTATAATATAATATATATCAGGAGATTCTATAAAAATACCTTAATATTAATAAAACATTCTAAAACAAACTAATTTAAAAAGATTATTAGAAACAATTTTGGAAGGATTGATTTATAAAATTATAGAAGTACTTACATGTCAAAGGAATTTAAAAAATTTTCAAAATTTGTAAAATAAAGCGAATAATTTTGCTATTTGATAATTCACATCAATACAAATACATTTAAATGCTGTATTGTTTTAAATAAAGAACTACAATGACACTGAATGTTAAAATGTATCTCATCTAAAAATTATGAGGTTATAAAAAATGTGGATTATTTATGTATATAAATTTGTATGAATATGGAGGCGGGTGTAAAATAAAGAACACTACATTATGTGATGTGCAAATATTTGAATATAGGGATAATATTGTTTTCTATCTGATCGTTTAATAGCAAGCATTTATTATTGTGTTTATGTTTTTCAATTTCAGCAATTCTACGATCGCAATAAACACAAAGAAACGAAAAATACATGGTAAATGTGTTTTAAGTATTTCCTAGGTAGGAGTGTATTTCTACCTGCTTAAGAGAAAAGATCAAACAATTATAACAATACTTTGATCTTAGTTTCGCCATAACAATCGAAGTGGTAATATTGTATGCGTGTTGAATTCGTTTTAAACTATTCCACTAGTGAAAATAATGAAGATATGAATTAGAAGGCAACTAAATGTAGAAACA
>SMLS01073687.1:0-59269 GCA_004785975.1 Popillia japonica
CTTTTATAAAGTTTAGGTAGAAAATGGAAATTATAGGGTCGTGTGTAGTCTCGTTGAATAAAAGTTTACATTAGCTTCAATTGTATAAGAGCTCTTTTCCACCACACAAAACTGAACAGATTTATTGAATATCTTTTTCGTCGTTTTAAGCATATTGTTTGAGTGACAAGAGTAAAGCCTAAAATTTTGCTATATCGTTTTAAAACTAATGAAGATCATTCGTGTGATGATGGTGAAATAAATTTTGTGTCTTCTTTTTGTCGAATTATACAATTTTTCCCTTTACACTATAAATTGTCATCTATTCATTATTACCTTAATAGGTACCTACCCATCTTTGTCGCTTTTTCGTTCGTAGAGCATTGTTTGAATCTATAAGTGGAATTCTCTGAGGAAGTATAAATTATTCAAAGGGGTTCGACTACATGATTCACAATTTACGATTTGTTGTGACCTCAGATTTACATTCCACTTTAGAGTCATATTCTATGTAAATGTGTAGCCACATTCTCCGTCGGTATTTTCTTCTGTTTAAGGTTTTCAAATTATTCACATAATTTTCAAACTACGTATAATAAGTAATTCATTACAGGTCGTTAGAGTACTATCAAGTACTATGTCAGGCTAAAATATGTTAAGAGTTAGTCACACTGACAATTGAATTGTATTGTAACTAAGTTACCTTCAAACCATATTTTTGTTATGTTTTTATGACATGTAAAAACACAGATCTAAAACATTAAGTTTTTTGCAATACACTTATAATATTGATATTATTGATATTGTATCAGAAAATCATTAAACCTAACAGATTATGGGTCCAGACCTTTCGGGGAAAAATTAGATGAGACAGACGACGTATAATACGTAAAATAGAAGAATATACATACATATTGTAAGGCGAAAAGACGGCAGAACGAGAACGTTACGAAGCAATAAATTGGACGAGCTAAAAATTGAAAAGTTGAATAGCGAGAATTATAGATACTGGTGTTTAGGTACACAAGGTTTGCTGAAAGTAAAAGGGTTATGGAAAACAATTGAATCTGGTTTAAATGAGGATATAGCGAAATGGTCGAGTCAGGACAAGGAAAGTGATCATAAAACGAAATCAGTATTATACTTGTTAATGAATAATGACAGGTTAGACGATATAATGGAATGCAAGACCGCAGAAGATATTTGGGAAACATTGAAGGAAATTCATACAAAATACCATGAATGGCATGGTTTGTTACCGCTTCAAGATTTTGTTACCATCAAAAAGAAGAATGATGAAAGTATCAATGAGTATCTAGTTTGCAGAAATGGCTAATATCACAAAGTGAAAAATGCCGGATTTGATTTCAGCGAAAAAGTTCAAGAAGGATTTATTGTGCTAGGACTACCGAGCGAATACGAATATTTATCAAGAAACTTGAGAGCAGAAAATGAATGGTTTAGCGCCAAGTAAACTAAAATCAAAATTATTAAAAGAGGAAAGACGAATAAGAGGTAGTAACGAGGACAAAAATCAGGCCGAGATAAAGGCATATGCACCGAAGAGTAGTAAATTCTTTACATGGGAGCCACAAAGGGGTTCAGACGAGAAGAAACCAAATCGAGAATCCAAATCACATGAAAATTTAAGGTGTTACCGATGCTTAGAGTTTGGTCACATTGGCAGATATTGTAAGGGAGACAATAAACAGAAGGACGCTGATGGTCAAACAAAAATTGCCTTCCAAGCCATAATGAGAGTTCATAGCGAAGCATATTTAACTAACGATCCTTACTTTAAGACTAATAAGAACAGCTGAATATTAAACAGTAGATCTACCGATCACATGTGTTGTCATCTATCTAAATTTAAAGATTTCAAGGAAACGGAGACAATTATAGAAATAGCTGAAGGCGAAAGATTGTTGTCAACAGAATTCGGAAATATAGATTTTACATTATCGACATATGACATAACTCTATTAAATGTAGTGTATGTACCTGATCTAAAATCTAAATTAATTTCAGTTGAAAGAACGATGGAGAAAGGATTAAAGGCAATTTTTAGTAAAGATTCTGCAGAAGTAAGATTAAACAAAGAAACAATACTAAAAACAAAAAAGATAGGAAAATTACATTACATTTATGAGGGAAAGAGGAAACTGCATGATGTCAGGTAAGTCAGAACATTTTGAATAACAATTTGTGGCATGTACGCTTGGGTCACTTAAACAAAGGAGACATGTGAAAAATATTTAAAGATAAAATTGTGAACTAAAATTGCGGTGTATGTCACATAGGTAAATTTAAATCGATATCATTCCCTAAGCACAGTAGATCCACCGCTGCGTTATGACTGATTCATTCAGATGTAGCAGGTCCAATTGCTCCAACTTCAAAAGGTCGAAACAAATCTATAGTAATTTTCATTGATGACTATTCTGGATATTGTATGGTGTACACCATAAGGAAAAAATCAGATGTTTTGTCAAAATTTACTGAAGTTAAAATAGAATAGAAAATTTACATAACACAAAAATAGGAGCTATAAGAACAAACAATGGAGGTGAATATTTATCGAATGAATTTAAATTATTTCTGAAAGATCATGGTATAGGTCATCAATTAGCAATACCTGTCTCACCTCAACAAAACGGCGTAGGCGAACGTTTTAACCAAACCTTATTTGATACTGGCAGATGCATGTTAATACAGTCAGGTCTGAAATTATATTTTTGGGCAGAAGCTATTATGGCAGCTTGTTATATATATGCTAGTATATGTAGAAACTGTTGCCCAATAGGTGTAAATCAAGGAGTTGCACCTATAGCAAGGTGGAAAAATGGAGCGAATAATATTGATCATTTGCGTGTCTTCGGTTGTAAGGCATTGGCGGCAAATAAATTTCGACTTATCTAACTTACGTTATCCTCTAAGGGAACGCCATGTATATTTATAGGATATATCGAGAATGCTAAAGCATACCGATTTTACGATGATTCCAACGATGAATTTTTTAGAAGTAGAGATGTTAAATTTGCAGAAGACGCTTTTCCTAGAAGAGGAACTGCTAAATTGGAAATTAACACAATATATCGTAACAGACGAACCCAAAGAAGTATCCATCCCAATTCCAACAGAAGAAGGATTAGAGTTTTTAGAAAATCAAAACTATAAAAAGGATGATTTAAACATTAATCAACAAATAGAAAACGAAGAAGAAAATGCAGAAAACGTAGAGGAAGTTGACATTCCTAGAAAAACTAAAAATGGACGGATGATAAGAAATTCAACTTGGCTGGAAGATTACGAAGTAAAAGAAACACAGAAGACGAAATCCCCGAAACCTATCTAACATTCATGAACGAACGTGGAGATCCCAAGAATATGGCGATGCAAGATGAAAACAGAGAAATATGGAAAAATGCGGTAGAAAAAAAATTTGTTAAGGAATAAAACCTGGAAATTTGTAACGAAGAAAAAGACGATAAGACCAATGAAGACAATATGGGTATTTAAGACGAAGAGAGATGAAAATGGCGATGTAATAGCACATAGAGCGAGAGTTGTTGCATTAGGTAATACTCGAAGACCTGGAATAGATTTTGATCAGATCTATTCTCCAGTAGCGCAGAAAAAAGCTATGAGAATGCTATTCGCATTAGCAACTGAATTAGACTGGGATATAGATATATACATCATTTGGATATCAAAGCAGCATATCTATCAGCAAATTTAGAAGAAGACGTATACATAGACATTCCGGAAGGATATGATGAAGTACTGAACACTCCACGAACAAAGTTTGATAGTTTACTCACGACGCACGATGTCAAAAGGAACAATCTGGTATGTAAGCTGAATAAAAGCATGTATTTTGCATCAGTCTGGTATCATGTGGAAAAATACATTGGACAATTTCATTAAATCCGAACATTACATTCGTTCAATAACCGATCCATGTGTATATTATAACAAAGAAACTGGTATCATTATAACGACATATTATGCCGACGATATTTTAATTTTTGGAAAATTAGAACATATAGAAAATTTCAAGAATAAAATCAAGAACAGATTTGAAGTAAAAGACCTAGGAGAAGTAAAACATATTCTATCCATAAAAGGGAGACGTGAGGATGGAAAAATAAAGTTAAATCAAACAACATAGATATGTAAACGAACTATTGAAAGAAACCAACATGCAAGATTCAAAAGGCGCAAGAACACCATTGCCTTTAGGTGTGAAATACGATGAGTATGAACAACGCAACAAAAGTCTCAATGAAGATCAAAACAAGTTATATCAGAAAATCATTCGAAGTATTCTTTTTCTAGCAGTAGCTACGAGACCCGATTTAGCATTTGCAGCAACATTTATGTCGCAAATTAATCAAGATCCAAAACAAGAGCACTGGACTAGTGTAAAACATATATTGAGATACTTAATTGCTACCAGAAATTATAGCTTGGAGTATAGGAAAGGCAACGAACAGCTGGTAGCATTTTCCGATGCTGATTGGGCATCAAATCAACTGGATCGAAAATCATTTAGTGGGTACGTGTTTGTCCTAGGAAATGGAGCTATAACACAGAAAAATCACAACAAAAAAGTACGTCATTGAACCCAGCTGAAGCGGAATTAATAGCCCCTGACAGAAACCGCGAAAAATACATTTTTTATAGAAAAATCGCAAACAGAAATACAACAAAAGTTTTTAGAAAAGGGTTTTTGTATAAAAATGGACAATCACAGCGCTATCAAACTTGCTGAGAATAAGATGACGTCAGAAAGATCGAAGAATATTGATTTTCGACACTTTTTTATTAGGGACATGACAGAAAGAGGTGAAATACAACCGGAGTATATTCCATCAAATGACAACCTTGCCGATTCATTCACCAAAACCTTAAGTGGAGTCAAAATGCAGGAACATTTAAAGAAGATGAGAATCCTGGAGTCTGTAGGCATGTTAAGAGTTACTCGAACCACGAATGTTTACCGTTACGTCATTCTAGTATTACGGTAGTATATGTATGTATGTACTTTTCTGACCTTTATGTACTTAACTATTTTCCAGATATTCTTTCTTGTAGGTCAATTCAAACACCATCAATTGGATTAAAGAGCAATTTATTCCAGAAACTTTGCAATTTACAAGGTTTTCTTTACAACTTCGTCGGTGGAAGAAATTAAGAAATTTCTTTCGCGTCAAACAATTATTTGACACGAATTACAAGTGCTTTTCTATATGTATTTAAGTAAAAAGCAAAACTTATTTACACTTCTTTTAACTTTCTGATATTTGACAGGATATATTGAGGTTGGACTAAATTATTATTTAAATAGCGTTCATTGATTAATTGTGGTCACGTGCAAACAGATTTCAACAGTTCGAACCACGAATGTTTACTGATACGACGATTCATGTTTATATGTTTTTATGCAAATAGATGTTGTATAAGTGAGAAGTACATTGAAACATGTCTTCTAGGTTTACGCACAACGTTTAGAATGCGTGCATCTATAAATCTGAAGGACTCAGTGAGTGCATTAGAAGATTGAGCATGCTAAGTATTTTGCATACAGAAAACTATTAAACGACTAGCGCAGTGAATGTAACATTTAAGCTTGCTATCTGTCGTTTTGTACATCTGTATTTTGTTATTAGTTTTCAGATGGTAATTTGACTTCGGCGTGTTGATTTAGGTCATACTGTAGCACTAGAATAACATGACGGTAAACATTCAAGATACTGGTACATAACTGGACTTCCGACATTCTTTGAAGAAAATTTATTTCTCTGACACGTCAAGTTTCTGTGACGTTTTTGCGTCTGTTACCCTTTTTTTGCTGCTAAAGAAGGCACCGACATTAGTGACAAAACGTTGTGTTAATAAGTTTTTTATTTTTAATTTTATTTTATTTTCTACTATGTATATGTTAGATACATATAGTCCTGTAGATTCTTTATTTCAAAAGATCATTATGATCATTATCAGATGATTGTAGTACGTGTAATTAAGAAAAATAGGAATGCGACTTAAACTTCGTTAAGTGTAATATCGTTTTGCCGACTTCCTTCAAAAAAGCGATGCAGTTATGCTGTGAATGGTGTACAAACATTCGTAAATGATTACAATTTAATACGCTTTTCTATTAATTTTATCAACCATTAATAAAACTTTCTCCACCACGCCCGAACAGATTTATTGAATACTCTTTTGTAGTTTTAAGCATATTTTTGTGACAAGAATTAAAATTAGGTTACATGGTTTTATATCTAATGGGGATCTTTCATTTGATGATGGTGAGATAAATTTATCTGTACATGTCGTATTATGAATTACACAACCAAAAGTTTCTCTTCTCTTTGAGGAATTATATAATTTTTATAACTAATAGATATACATATAATTAGTATATATATATTGTGATAACATACAACAGACCTAACCTAGGTTTTGTTCACAAATTGAGTAATGTTGAAATATAAAATAATTTCTATACCTCATTTACGTTTTTTTGTGGTTTGTTTTGTGATTTGAGGGATTTAGCATAACCGAATAATTAAGTTAACGACTAAGGAACTTCATTTTCTGGAACAATACGTCCAGAAACATGTATCTATTTGTTAAGCTATGGCCTTGTTAGTATGTGTAATTCTTCTTCGGAGTTAGACATATAGCAATAAAATCATTATTAAATTTTACCGCGACGGAAGGAGTTACCGAGGTCCATGCTAATTATTTTATGTGGGAACCCATGGTGCGTGTTTTTCTCCATTATATCCTTCAGAGGCTGGCAATAAAATTAAAATTATGTGCGGTGATAAAAAAAATGGGACGCGAAATATTCACAGTATCCTGGAATACAGTATATGCGGACCTCATATTACTTTACGCTTAAATGTGTACAGAATTTGAATTTTATTTGCGTGTTGTTTTCTGTTAACAGGACGATGCAAAAATGAATTCAAATTAAATTGACAGTTTGCAGGTTCCATTTTCGCACAATAAAATAATTAGCTGGTTAGTCTGTCATATTGAACAGATATTGCGTATTAATATGTAAGTGTGAATAAAATACTGAGAACTTTAACATCATGTTTAATTAAAGCGTTTAACTAAAGCCTCCCGTGTATACAAAGGATTGTATAATATTATGAGTAAATTATATATAATCACTATGCTTTTTCATATCAACTGTGCATAAATTTCGATGTAAACGTATTTCACAAACATATTGCATAAGAGATATCTACAACCGTCCAGTATCGTTATGTTCGAATTTTAGGAGTGTGAAGAGACTTCATTTCAAGTAACAAAACCGCAAAACTTGTATATCCATTTTTGTTTGATTCAAAATTACAGATCTATGAATGTGATTGTCAGATCATGAAAAGAAATCTAATCCTAAAGCCATTAAGAATTGGTTATCGGAACGTCCACATTCAGAATATTAAACATATAGAGTGTTATAACATGCTACTGCTTTATGTAAAACTAATAAAAGTATCATTGTACATTTTATTTAAAAAAGTTCAATTAATATTTACGAAATGTCCAGCTCCTTGTTGAATGCAGGCTTGTGCCCGTATGCCAATAGGAGAAGTACTTATCCGAATTTCATACTTGTTTTGTCAGATTTGCTCGGTAGCCAGATAGATACAATCCAACAAGTTTTCTCTTGTGTTTGAAACTTGAGCGTCGATTAAATTTTTCATTTCCCCCAATAAAGAAAAGTCAAGGGGATTGAGATCGGGTGATCTAGGTGGCCATGCAACAGGAGTACCTGGACCAATCTATCCTGGATAATTGATGTTAACACAGTTTCGGACAGCAATTCCAAAATGTGGTGGTTCTGTAATGAGGAATGCACCTATCAGGAGACCGATGTCGGTATTCAATAAGGGCTTAACGTGCACCACCGTTACAGTAGCCATACACAAAATGCATGTTCGCATACTCTTGAACACAAAACTGGTAAGGCATTTTGAATAAAGAATACGTGTCTATTCACTGATAAGCTATTGTATTAACTGATACTTGGTGTAATCCTTTATTAAAAAATGCTACGTTAACAGTCATCTGAACATTTGTTTATTGTATGATATTTACGGTTCAGCACTTACGAATTAAGTAAGAACCTTCTTTAACCTACATCAATTTCCAGTACTCTTTTTTTGTGTAGATCTCGAAGAAATTACTGTATGCACTACGACACACGTTGATTTATTTTACAATAACATTTTATTATGCGACGTTAATAATCACAAGGCTGTTATTGAATCGTATAACTTTTTTTAAATAAAACAAGTTTGTATTGATCTGACAATAACATTCGCAGATTTGTAACTTTGAAACAAATAAAAATGGATATACATATGTACTTATAAGCTTTGCGTTTTTGTTACTTTAAATGAAGTCTACTTTACACTCCTAAAATTTGAACATACCGATACGGGACGCCTTGTATTCACTATTGCATATACAGTCAGTAATGTTAAGTATTAACTATTACAATAAAGCATACAAACTCATCAAGGCATAGAAAGAGCGTTAGCTTAGTATCCTAGAAACGAAGTACTCGTAATAAAGCCGCGTCACCCAAACCAACGGCAACGTGATGACCATCAGTGTTAAAATCAACGACATCGGCCCTCCACCACAACACAAGCAAAATGGAAGAGTCGGTAATGGCAAAAGAATAGCATAGAGTGGACGGCTTCTGTCAAAGGTTTTTACCCGTTGACGAGCTGAATGGATTAACGCTATGCTGCATAGTCGATGAATGAGCGCTGCACTGATCCCAAAAGAAACGTAACCAGTAACGGATATGGGACGGAAACTACCTCTTCAACATGATTGATGGTCAGCATGATTTAAATTATATTGCAACTTGTGCAAAGAGCTCTCGACTATATGCATGGTTGGTACCAAAACTTTAGTCTTGCGTATAAACCCTCAAAAGATTATTATCGCCCGTTTTAGAAGGGCAAGAAAAGTTTGTCTCTGAAGCCTCAAATGTTTTTATGGTCATACGCCACAATTATAAAACCTATGATTACCTATGCTGCTTTAGTTTAGTGGCTAAATATAACACAGAACTCTATATAACAACAGCTTTAACAAATCCAGAGAATTACTTGTCCAAACGTCACAGAAGTGATGCGGATCCGCCACATTGCAGCGCTGAAGGCTTCGACGTTGAAGGTTTACAGAGCCTACACATACGTCTGGTCTGTAGCATGGCATGAATATACATGCAATTTAAGTTTTCTAAAAAAGTAGCTAATATTCGTTTTATTGGAACCTTATTCCTGTTGTAGTCTGCAATGGCGCCACCTAAAATAAGCAATTAACAAACAGGAAGACGACAAAGAGGCCACCCACTGGCAGAACACGCCAGGACAAAAGCAGGCGAAGGCACCTTTATCAGCATAGCCGTAGTTAGCAAATATCTTTCAGCCTCTTTCAGCAACGAGGCAAGATTTTGGACGGGTTATCCGACCATACGATACCATCTACACAAACACAGGAAAGCTGAAGATGAACTCTGGCCTCTATGCCAAGAAGATCTACAGACGACTGAACATATTTTGTGTGAATATGATGCTGTCAGTCGTACTCGAGGTCAACATTTTAATGGACCGTTTGTAATACCTACTAAAATCCAGGACAAAAATCTTAAATTAATTTTAAGCTTAATTAAAGCTTCCAACCAGTCCAATAACAAAAGACCAATGTTACAACAGACCTAAGTAGGTTGCAGTAACCTAAGGTAACAGTACCACGGCCCTCAAATCTTATCTAACTTTATTACTTTTTGTGGTCATACTAGCACTTAGGATAACATAAAATGTCAAACAAAGATTTATAGCCAGAGAATACTATCTAAGTCATTGCCATTCACGATTCGTAGAGCACAATCACTAACAAAAGGATCGCAATTAAATTAAGGTTCCTTGCATAGGTTATCTGCATGCAAGATCTAAACCTAAACCAATCAAGAAATTTGCCATGGATGCCTATAGAATCTGAACGCCTGTGAGTCATCGATACCTAAAGTTAAAGAGCTCCTTTCCGTTTATTAGAACAAGAAAGGCGTATACACTATCTTCTACTGTACCATTATACCAGCAAAAACACTGCTTGTTGTACCTTTATTTTATACATCGATTTTCCTTTTCGTTCATCGCATTTCAGTGATACATTAGGTTTTCTATAGCATCGACGATCGACGACAAAAATACAATTCTATGCAGAGTGCAAGGGCAATAGCAAGAGACTGTTGTTATCGCATATCAGCATACGTCACTTAATACAGGCACGATAGGTGTATAGCGTAGGTCCTCCTGCTTGCAGTCAGCCAGTGATATATCAAATGATCGATTGGCGAAGTACACTCTGTATATTGTAACTGAGTGGGTAAAATATAACAGTTTTGTAAAATCTGTACAGACTGTCCTACTTGTTTACTCTGAAATCCGTAGACTGAAGAATAAAATTAGTGCACAACGATTATGGATGAACTTTATTCGACCTATAATTGAAATAATAAACTATTATAAGTACTAATATACTATATACTATTCTAACTATTTAAGGCGCTGTTCGGTCTATTTAAGGCAGTGTTCCGAATATTTTGTATATGAACTATTATGATTATTTTGGTGAATAGAATATCTATTTAGTATCTAATGTTCTTTGCCAATCCTTTCTATTTTTTTTCTTCAACAAGCGGTCATATATATATAACATACTCGCATGATAGCGACTGATTAAATCCATCCAATATTTTTTATAACTTAGTTCGGGTACATCTTTTATAGTCCATACGTAACGCCGCTGTACCGACTTTTAACATGAACTATAACGTGCTGCTATGCAGGAGTTACATATGATAACAAAAGCCCCTTTTATAACATTTATTGAATATCTGCATTAAGTACACGATTTGTTTAACCGTACAAATTTCTTGAATCAAAGTATGTAGATATATAAGAATTTTATTACTAATGGCAAGATACTTACCTAATTTTATTTACAAATAGTGTAATTTCTTTTAAAAAGTAGAAAAGACAAACATAAATATTTTTCCTAATATAACCATTTTTTAACTTTCCTCTGAGTATTTGTAACTGATGACATTCCTACTGCCAGTGATGCTGGAAACTTACATGTCCTCTTATGTTATTTTTTTCTTTTCCATCCCTCTATGGCTCATAACACAATAAATGGCAATCAAGCAGAATAGATTGCAAACAACAGAAATAAACATCTAATATTTCTAGATTTATGTTTAGCGTCAATGCAGAATTATATATTTTCATTGCAATGAGTTTGAATGGGTGGAAACCATGGGCAAACCTTAGTTTATACATACAAAGGTAGTACCTGATTGTCAGTAAAATTCTTCTTATTGAACACAGGTAAAATTGTTGAAAATAATCGCATCATAGTGCAATATTAGGGCGGTCAAATCGGCATCCAGACACAGGGAATTTGATTATAGAAGCGGGCATTTGCGTGATACCGTCTCTTTACCTGTGTACATACTTCGGTTACTCAACAATGACAAAGTTCTCAACTAGTTGGGGTAATGCCCGACGTTCAAGCATTCCACCCACCGAATTTTAGCCAACTATTTCCGTATTACCTTACATATTTCAGGCATGCTGCAAACGGGAAATAGAGGGCGAGAGGAAAGCGAGATAAGCTGTCGGGTTTCGACGGCCCTTAGTGTGTGAATGCGAACTGAAAACACGTCACAATACGTCAATTGTTCTGCAGCTGGGATATTTCAGAGTACTAATGCAAGAACAGTATAGTAACAAGAAGACTTCGTTCAACAATGTTTTAAGAATTTCACTGGCACAATTAGGAGAAACACTACCCGACTGAGCTTTAAGAAAAGGTTTCACACCACTGCTACAAATTATGCTATGTTTGTAAACTCAAATTAAGGTCTAAAAGTTACTTCAATTTCTTCTCGGGCCTTTTAGGTACCATTGAGGATAAGGAAAATTAAACGTTGACGCTGTGGCCGAATATTTACTCCATTATTTCGTACTTGGTATGTTCTCGGCGGAGCGGAGAGGAAATTGACACTGTTTTTTTACGCTGTTTTTGGAATTAAATGTTTTCCCCAGGAATTAATCTAATCTGATATACTAGTAACAATATATTACTGTAAGTAAGTAATATCAACACAATTACAAAACTTCCGTTAGTCAATTCTTTATTAGAGAAAACTGGAAACGAAATTTTGGCAGTTTATTATCTATGTATAATAAAAATTGATACATAAGTTACTATTTTGGAACGGATGGCCTTCTAACGTTGTATCAAAAAATTATAAGAAGTTGTAATACAGTAGGATACAATTTGTTTTGATACGCATGCGTATCGAATGTCACAATGCTATTTATTTCATACGTTCTGCAATAAAAATATTTATACTATGTCGTGTAAGTAGCGTGTGATTATATACATATATGTATGTACAATATATGTGTACATAGGTACAATATACTGTTCTACATAATAAGTTTTGTTAAATATGACTGCTTTGTATTATGCGGGCCGATGGAATCCGTATTTTACTCATGCCAACACAGATTGAATGTAGACCAAATCTATTTAAAATATGGAAGTTGATATCAATTTTCGGCTAAGCGGAAGTAATATTGATTTCAAAATATTTTTAGATGCTGATTCACATTCTGCGGTATCTAACTATGAGTTTGTTTTAAGATTCCGTTTACCAATTCCAACCCAATCCGTTTACCATCTGAGGGTGCTCCTCACAAGTGATAGAAACGCAAACCGAAAAGTGAATGAGCAGGTCATGAAGTGTTCAAGAATATCAGGGTATCGGAGAGATGTTAAGCTACGGTTTCTTAGAACTGTGCGCGGCGCATAACTCACTGTGTGACGAACGCGGCGCACGTGCGTTAGTATTTAACTAGAATAAAATAATATAAGTGATTTGTTAAGATGCGCCAATACGAGCGCATCCGACGAGCACAACGAAGTACGCTGCACGTGTGCGTCGAAACCTGTTGGGAGTTGATTAGAACGCAGACGTCGCTCACAGCGTACAGTGTGTAGTTTTGATTTACAAGCTGAAATAAATCAAAAATTTTCGTCTGAGGAGGACGAGCAATTAATAGACCTCGTCAGACGGTATCCTCCTCTGTACGAAGTTAAAAGTCGGAGTTACAAGGACGCTACTGTCAAACATAACATATGGAAATTATTTGGAAAGCGTATTGGAAAAAGAGATAAGTATATACATATATTTTGTTTACAAAGGTATGAACAATAAAGTGTTCCTACTGATTATTATTAAGTTACTCGAGACACAATGCTTCTTGCCAATGGACAGATCCATGTGTAGAATTGAAATATGTTTTGAACGTGTCTCTGACACGAATAGCTTCAAGTGTAGGTTTTCTGTCAGACGAAGTATTCAGCGAAGTCATATTTGATTTTGGTAATTCAGGGCTACTACGTAAATGTTCGTTTGGATACGAAATTTTTGAATTTCGGAGCATATAGTGCAATATACAAGCTGTCACGATTAGATTATCAGCAGCACCTGGTGCAATAGCTGTGGGCGTATAAAATACTCTAAAATATTGACATAAGATGCCAAAAGCATTTTCTGAAGTTCGCCTAGCTCGGCAGTGTCTGTAATTGTACACTGCTTTCGTTTTATCATGAATTGTTTGATTTTGAGGATATGGCTTCATCATACTTGTAGTAAGACTGAATGCTTCATCTCCTAAAATTACATGCGGTTGTAAGACATGCGTATCAGGAAGAAATTTAGCAGGTGGGATATTAAAATTGTCATTCATAAATTGCTTTCTCATATTTGATTTCATAAAGATGCTCGCATCTCCTTCTCTGCCGTAAAAACCGACATCAATTGCAACAAATCTATACCTTGCGTCAACCAAGGCCAATAACACGATCGAGTGAAGGTTTTTGTAATTGTAAAAAAGTGATCCAGCATTGTCGGGGCAACGAATGCGTATATGTTTCCCATCAATCGATGCACAACAGTTTGGGTAGTTCCACAAGTCATAGTAGTCTTGAACATTAGCTATCATTGTTTCTTTGCTTGGTGTCGGTATGTAAAGAGAACAGAGTCTATTTCTAATGCTTTGAAGCACTTCTTTCACAAAAGTACTAATCCAGCTATGGCGAATACGATATTGAAATGCCAGTGATCTAAAAGATTCGCCAGTTGCCATGTATCTGTGACAAAAGTACTGTATGAATATATTTTTTAGAGGACGAATGCAGAAGAAGATGGAAAAGTATTCGTGATTATTACCAACGAAACAAAAAAGAGAATACTTGAAGGGAACAGGTACAGGATCAGCAAAAGTGGACACTGACGGCAGCTTTTTCGATAAATTCCAACACTTACGATTTCTTGATACTACCTCAATGGTGGAAAGAAGTTAAAACATGACGGTTTTTAATCTAGAACTTTGTGTAAGTCAGGTCAATTATTGTTCTAGAACAATTAGTAGCTGTAATGATACCAATCCTACAGACGAACATGAAGCTGAAAATGAAGTTCCATGTGAAGAAACCCAAGACACAGTTGCAGCCACCAAAAATCAGACAGAGAACACGGTACAGCTCGAAGAACTGGGAGACACAGAGAATACAGATTTTGAAACAGTGAACCCATCATCCAAAAGAAAATGTGTTGGCCCATCAAGAGACAAAAACTTAACAATAATAAATGAAATTCGAAACGGCCGAGTTGAGCGAACCGCTCTTCTTCGAGAATTAACAAAGAAGCCACAGGTCATACCACTGGAAGAGAAATGCGAAATGCGATCCTGCAATTTCAATGTTTTTTAAAAGTGTAGCCGCTACTGCTTTTTCGCCAATTTTAAAAGCTAAGGTAAAAGCAGAAATTATGAATGTTATTTCACGCTACGAGATTGAAAATGCAACTGAAATAAGTGCAGTATCCGCCCCTGTGCAAAGACCTTGGTCAGAAGGACTGAGCTCTCTTATATGCCTCGAAATGTAACACATTCTCAGGGACCAAATGATCTTTCTATTTCCAATTCGTATGGGTATTCACCGCAATCTTGCATTGACAATTTTGAATGTTTGTAGCCTTTTTAAACAATAAATCAATGTATTATTTATGTATTATCTTATATTATGTTACATTATTTGTAGAAAGTGACTTACCTCAAAGTAATGCTCAATTTCTCTTCGGGCGAAATGGGATTTTTATGTCTATTATACGGTAGTTTTGTTATGTCTCCTTTTATATGCTCCAAAACAATTTGGATAAGCTCGGTAGAAAGCCTGAAATATTCGCGAAATTTCTGGTCATTTCCGAATAGTCTCCTTTCTATTGTTAAATTAAAGACCCCTTCGGTTTCTCTTGTCGTAAATATTTTGCTGACTTTTTTGCTTGGTTTTTTGTATGCCCATAGTAATAAGCTCTCTTCCTCTTCTTCTTCCTCCATAAGCCAAACTGCTATGGCAAATGCATCAGCTTGGCGTTGGAGATCTATTTTTAGTCATAACACCTCGATAGACGAACGCAAACTGAACGACTGAAACGTTCTTAAAAAAACATGTCGGCGTAAAATTCACAGTGCGTCCAGCGTCACGATTCTGTCGTAAAGAAGTTATGCGCCGCGCACAGGTCTAAGAAACAGTAGCTTTACATGGAGAAGTAAATATCTGAAACTTGACAGCAAAGTGAAATTGTATAAAACGATAGTGAGCTCCGTGAGACATACGAAATGGGCACCGTGAGAAAAATTATAGAAAAAACAAGATTAGATCGTGTATGTGTGATGAAAATGAAAGACAACGATGCAACATAAACGGCACTGTAAAATTTACAAAATCCAGGAAATAGACATGTAAGAGAGCTGAATGCGATCAACTTATTCGAATAGGACTCGACCAATAACCAACAGGAAGACGAAATCAACTTCGGGCGAAGGGCATTGATAAGCGCGAAGGATTTTTTTTACCCAGGAGGAAATCCCTTTATGGACGGTGTGTGGGAGTCCAGTACGAGGCAATATACTGTTTACACACTAAAACCTCCTACAAAGCTCAGAACACACCCAGAACCTCCAGAAAAGACATTGCATCAGGTGCGACCAGCGGGCTATCTCTATTCACCTAGCCTAGCTCTTTCCTGTCTCATTCTTTCATCCCTTTCCTTTTGTTTCATAATTACAGAGATCATTTCGTGGATGGATATCCAATTACCTGGCGTCGCTATCATCATCACTTTCAGGCTCTCTGGCGTCAATGTATTTCCCATCTTTGCATAGGTGGCCATTCTCACATGATCCCACCTTACACAGGGAAAGCTGGTGTGCTCTAACGTATCTACCATCCCGCAATAAATACAAGAATCAGTGCTGTCCTTTCTAAACCTTTTGGCATAGAATCTGTACACACTGTGCCCCGATAATGCCTGTGTTAAGTAGTAAACCAGGTACCTATGTATGCAGTTCATTCATGACCTAATATCCACTATTAACATTTTAGTCCACTGCGCAGGATCGCCTTTCTTGTTCCATCTTTTCTGCCAGCTGCTGATCGTATCCTTTCTCGCTTGTGCCCTCTGTTATATGTTCTATCCTATGTTAGTGTAGGAGAGTTCTCTCATGAATCAGGATATCGATGGGAATCACTCCAGTAACTTGCTGCAACGCTTTCCCCGAGGCAGTCCTGTAAGCCGATGCCACACGAAGGAGCGTATTTCTTTGAAGCCGTTGTAACTGTCTGTTGTTTTTCTGAATTTCAACTGCCTTTCCCCACACTGTGGGCCCATCATTATCAAGCCGTTCAATCCATGTGGATTATGGCTGACGCTTGAGGGTCATAAAATCCCTCGCATTAGGTGGATTAGTCCTTGTTTTCCTTATTCAAAATCCGTTGTGGGCTCTGGTTATCTTTATCATTTTCCTCCACTCTTCTCTATCCCTGCACTTCGATTTCCAATCCGTCACTCCTAACCCCCTTGCATCCTACTCCAAACCGTCGCCCCATCTTTTCCTCGGCTTTCCTCTGCTTCTGGTCCTTAGTGGGATCTACTGCGTTATCTTCCTAACCATTTCTGTTGGCTCTCTCCTCATTATATGTCCTGCCCATCGCAATCTGTTTGCTTTAAAGCATCTTATGATGTTTTCTCCTGCGAGCTCCTCTTCTATCTCTCTGTTCCTTTTCATTCTTACTTCCCCATCTTCCATTATATTTGGCTCCAATATTGTCCGCATTATCTTTCTTTCTATTATTCTTAGATCTTCTTCCTCTTTTCGATTTATTACCATTGTGTCTAGCGCGTAAGTAATGACCGGTCTGATCAGAGTTTTATATATTTTTATTTTCGTTTTTTTACTTAGCACTTTATTTTTTAATAGTAATTTATTTCTACCGTATGCCTGGTTGCATTTTAAAATACTCTCTCTCACGTTATCTCTTGTAGTTCCTTCTACTGTAACTCGTAAATAATCGAACGAGAAAACTGCTTCGAAATTGTATTTTTTTGTTTTTAAAAAGTGAGGCCCCATACATACTATTCACAGCATTACACATCAAGGCACGTTTTATGCTGCCAGGTTCCCCAATATTGGGCGTCAACCTCGTTAGTCTGCAGAGCTTCTCTTCTACCTTCGTGACAACCGCTCCCACATGTGGTCCAAACTTCATTTTGTCATCTGTAGAGATTCCCAGATATACAAGAGCTCTACTTGGCACTATTTGTACGCCTTCTAACTGGAAGGTAACGGTAATATCAGCGCCTCGATTTTTTCTGGCGCTAGAAGCATCTTGTGCTGCGAAATTCAGTTGTTAATTAGCGCAAACCATTCGTTTACTTGGTTCATTAAGAGGTGTGTACCACTCGAACCTACAACCAGAGCAAGATCGTCTCCATGTGCTACACTAACTGCATCTGTGGTTAGATCCAAAAATAATTTATCATCATACAAGATTTGTGGGTCCAAGCACCGATCTTTGCGGGACTCCGATGTTACTCCCCAGTATCTTTCTGGTCTAATAAGATCTTTCTGTTGAACACGTACCTCGTGACAAATTGTATGAGGTAATTCGATGTTCTCCGTGCTTTCAGTTTTTTAACTATTAGGTTATGTCTAGCCAGGTTAAAGGCATTTCTTACGTCGATTGTAATCAGGACGCACCATCTACTATTGTATTCCTTTTTTTTGCCTTTGCAGAAACCATATTAATTCTCATGTAATCTCCTCCCCCCTCCCCTCTCTTCTAGTTTTGCCACAAGCCTGTTCCTTATGAGAGCTTTTAATAATTTGTTTAGGGTACTTAACAAACATATAGATCCGAAGGAGCTAGACAGCTAGGGAGGTTTTCCACTCTGTATCACCTTTGCAACTTTCCAGCTATGAGGGAATTCTTGTTTTCTCAACAGCATTCATGGTTTGCAGGAGAACCTCTTTAACTGCCTCTGGGGCTACTTTATCCAGGCCAGGAGCTGTGCCGCTTTTCATAGTTCTGGCAGCGCATTCCAATTCCTCCAACGTGAAAGGTGTAATATTCTTCTCAGCAGTAATGATGCTCAAACTATGTGGTATGGATCGGAGAAGATCTCTCAATATCTGGTTTCTTCTGTCTGGACTAAGGTTATACGGCGCCAGACTGTTAAATGTTTTAGCAATAGTACATACGTATACAATACAACATACAGGCAATAATGCCTAAATAGAGATGTAGAGGAAGAAAATTCCGTTTAGTTTGTATATTACGTCTAATTGTCCATTGTCACCAATCATTCCGTACATTTTTGCAATTTTTTAGAAACGTTGAAGTTCATAGCTACTGTTAGCATTTATTGCAATTAATATGTGGAAGAAAATTGACAAGGAACCGTTCTGTTGCCATTGGTGGTCATAGTATATGTTTGTTAGTAAGTGTATACGGTAACTCTACATTTGTGGTGCTTGCTATGAATTAATTTGTATAGCTTTGAATATACAGCCATTAAGTTAACTGGGAGAGTCATAGAAAATGGGTGTTGCTCCAAATTTGCTATTGTATTATTGCACAAAGTATAAAGACAAAAGTTACCATCATCTCTACATTAAATTTATATGTTAATGTTAGTAACACCAGTAAATTAATGTTTGGAATAATATACATACATATTTTAAGTTTAGAGACAGCACACTGTTAAAGTGACCTAACCATCTAAATTGTGTCAAGAGTTGTATTTATTTATAGAACTTAAACTTTCTTACAACGCTCGCGACATTTGAGTTTGCTTAAATGTCAGGTAGATACTGTACAGCAGGACTAACGAGCTGAAAAGGAACGATTAAGTAGCCAATGATGCTAGATTATCTGCCTAGAGAGTGGAACGATCCGGGATTAATTTCAAAAGTTAAATTGTTCAAAGTATTTGTACATTATATGAGACGGAGTAAAATGTTCTCTACTATGTATATGTGTTTAAAGATAATAAACAATAATTTATTTTGTTTATTGTTTATTATTAGTCGTATAATAACATTACATCAATACTTTTGAATATTGAAATAATAACAAGTAAACCATCATTGACTTAATATGTATAATTGTTAAAAAATATGTCAAATACGCGATAACTTACGAATATTCTATGCCGACTTAAGATGTCTTTCCGAATTTGCCGTGGAATTTGGAAACCTATAGAAAATGAAATTCAGAAAGAACATACTGGGGTTCCAACACGGTACCGCCGGACTATGAAGCGAGGGTACTAGGCACTGCGCTCCACGTCGGGATATGTGCTCTACCGAAAAGCCTTCGACAGTATACTTCATAGTTGGCTTCGGAAAGTCCTAGAACTATATAAAGTATTCCCGCAAATACGACAAGCTTTGGCGGCAATGATGAGCAACTGAGAGATGGTGCTATATGTACATGAATAATGAGCTTGTATTAAAATCAACACAGGCATATTTCAGGGTGACTCTCTAACTCCCTATGCTTCTGTCTGGTATTAATACCGCTTTCTATCATAATTGCCAAACGATACTATGGATATCAGATGGCTGTAACTTATAAAATTTTCTACCTCATCCACATTGACTTAAAGTAATAGAACAGCGCAGATAAGAATTGGAAAACATGCTCAAGCAAGTGACAACTTTCCTCGCAGATGTCAACAAGTCATTCAGACTGGAGAAATGTAACACTAACGGCGTGGAAAAGGGAAAATGGAAGCGACAAAAGGACAATGAGCTTGGTAGATTGACGGGGCCAAAAGAACAACAATAGATAAAAGTTATGCTTGAAATGGACAGCTATAAATACTTAGAAATGCTGCAGGCACGGGAAATAGAGCACAAAAAGATCAAGGAAGACGATGCGACGGTTAAGCCAGATACTAAGGACTGCTTTCAAATCCAACTATATAAATACATCAATAAATGCAGACGAAGTACCGGTAATAAGTTATTTCTTTGGATTGATAAAATGGACCAACACCGGTATGGACAACTTAACAAATTAACGAGGGAAAAGCTAATAGAATATCGTACAGGTGCGTTCGATTATACCTCACTAGATCAATAACAGAGTCTATACTAGAAGGTATGCAGCAGTATGAAGTAATGTGAATCGCCGTTCGTAGCGGCTATATTATTATAACATAAGAACTGCAAGCCATTCAACTTGGAGAATAATACAGCACAGCGATGAGTGAATAGCACCATCCTTGAATTACTAGACGCATGGGGACGGAAAAGAAAAGATAATGTACATAAGGAATGAAATAAATATTACTTATTATTATTACTTTATTTCCGACTAATCACATCTAAAGAAAAGTGAAAGTAAAGGATTAGTATGTAATTAGCATTGATAAATCGTATGAAGTAGAAAGAAACAAATAAAGTAATAGAAATCGTAAGAGGCAGTTCAAATAAGCAGCGTGTATTGCTATTTACTTCCTATGACAAAAGGAAATGATTCAGATTCAGATTCTTTATTCTTTATTAATGTAGAACAAATCTTAATTTATTAAAAAAATGATGTGAAAACCTAGAAAATCATAATTTGTAATTGTTCGAAATGGTGGCCGCTCGCATTCAAACGCAATGTTAGGCGTGAAGAAACGCCCTTAAATGTTGCTCTTTGTAGTCCTTGAGAAGAGAATCTGTCCAATGCTACTCGCACCGTGCTTGTAATTCCTCCCTCGTGTTCACAGGTCTCTGGTAGACCTGGTAGAGAGTCTTGATACGTCGCTCGCCAAACGAAGAAGTCTGCAAGCAATATAACGACAAAGTGTGACGTTGATATTAGACTTTGACAATAAATTCTTGAGAACGCTTATTTTCCATAGCACACTAGATAAGTATCGATAAATTATGTGTGCAATTTTGAAAGATATCTGATTCTCTCAAAACTACCAATGTCAAGTACAGAACTTTCATTTAGAATTGAAACTCACGTGATCTCTGACGGAAGTTAACGTAAATAAGGTAAAACAATAAATATCCCTAAGCTGTCTAACCAAAGTCGATATTTGGCAGTTTTTATACACTTCTGTCTGACTCGTTGTTTTCTTCTTTATTTTATCCCTGCATTTTCGTTACTTAGTTGTGATTATTTACAATATAACCATAACCTCTAAAATTTTATTGCCTATATGTAATATGTAAAGAAAAATGTCTGCAGGAATTGTATTTTTAAATATTACCGTACTGTCAAATGGGTTGCATATCTAAAAGAGGTCGCGTGGGTTTTAGTGTTAAATGAAAGCACTGTATATATACGGGGGTACCATTAGAAAAAATTAAGTTATGGTTCCTCAAAAATTTCGAAAAGTTAGCGTGCTATAATGCATACAATTTAGGCGGCCGTTCTCGTTGCCAAAACTTACCCCAACATGTTGTTTAACTGTACTATGAATCCTAAATTAATATCCGAAAAATCGAGTGTTTTGAAAAAATGTCTGCTATAGCAATTTTTTTTAGAAAAAATCGAATAACTACAAAACGCCCAGATCAAATTCCAAGAATTAAAGATAATCATAAAGCTTAGCAGTAGGAAAATCGAGATATGTAAAAATATACAGAGTGTTTAATTGAAAATATCAAAGTTGATGTTGATTTCCGGTACTACCGGAAGCGCTAGAAATGTAAACATATTTTATTTGAGGAGAACGCAATCTATTATATATAATTCTAAATTTTCAAATGTATATTTTGGCCAAAACTCTATACTCTATCTCTCTAACTCTATCATTTGATAAACGGTAATTTGTAAAGGAAGATAACAAAGCAAAGCTTAATACTGGTGTGGGTTTCGAAAATTGTTTGATGAGGATTGATTGGACAGGCTGATCAGGCGATTAGAAAATTTTAACAACATATTGAATTAATGTGACATCATGGCAAATTGAACTGAACACAAAGCAGAGGACAGGGGTGATTTAATCTGAGCTTACTTATATACCCCACAATACAATTGTTCAACTTCTCACCGGTTCAATCAATATAACAGCCATCGTTCTAGCGAGAATTAATCAGGTACAAGCTGCATGCATGAGTTTCATGTTTTGATTTAGAAAAGAGGAAGTATATATTGTAATTATAATATGTATTAAAGCTAAGTATTTTATCATGATCATGAAAGGCTTCCGCAGTTTAAGAATCATGTTTATATAATATATAACATAGCGTAATATTAAATAAATATATTCAGAAAACCTTTTCATGTGTACAGATTATTAAAATGTTAATGTGTTGCCAAAAAATTGTTTGAGCTTGAATTCACTATGGATACAAGATCAAGTGCACGTCGCCGAATTCGTTGCAGACTTTATTATATTTTCAAACTTAACCAATCAGAATAGGATGCGGAAAATACCCTTTTACTACTTCTGTGTTTGGTGATTAATACAAGCTACTAAAATTTTCAATTCAAATTATAAAATAAGCGTCTACTTTTTATTATCCACTACTCATAAAAGGAACATGACTTTAGGGAACATAAAATTTCGGTTGAATCATATCAAAATGAAAAAATATACCGCTTTCATAATTTGCTCTTAAAAAATTGTTTAATAAGAAAACGAAATATATCATACTATTCATCGACGTGCATATGGTGCCATTCAATGTAAAATAAATTCTTATATATTACAATATGCTGATTAAAAAGAGACCCGTCCGATGTCTCGGCAGTGTGATATACGAGCAGAAGCATCCTCTATAATGGTGTTTGGCCTACCCGCTACAAACGACGATAGGTAGGTAATATCTTTTGCGGCCACAAGTATGACCGAGTTTTATGAAAAAGGCCCCTACAACACAGGCCACCTGTAACGGGTTGCTATTTCTTCTCCATCCTTCGATTCTACCGTGCTGTCCCAGTCTAAGCGGTGGAACCTGAAAATGATTCCTTTCCCTTGTCGACGAATATTACTGAAAGATATGAACCAATGCGAGAGAGAGAGAAAGGAAACAGGGATATATAGTTCTATTTTATCAAATATATCTGAAATACGCCGCTTGTTATGTTTTAGAATTTTTATATACGAAGGAAAATTTGTACGGAGGGAAGCAGAACTACATCTTTGCGTGAGAGATTGAAACCTTTTAGTAGAAA
The DNA here is from genome assembly GCA_004785975.1 of Popillia japonica. Taxonomy (NCBI): domain Eukaryota; kingdom Metazoa; phylum Arthropoda; class Insecta; order Coleoptera; family Scarabaeidae; genus Popillia; species Popillia japonica. The sequence continues at coordinate 23,629 of SMLS01073687.1, forward strand.
ATGCAAAGAGTACTTTATTGATCAAGTTTCTGTTGAAATACTATTATATATATGTATGTTTATGTTACTTTACAAGTATTATTACTTTATCATTATTTAAAGATTTGTGTTTCGTTTTTTGCCTTTGAAATACCATACACAAACATTTTGAAAACATTCAAGTTCAGAACATGGTACAACATATTAACAATTAGTATATATGTATATACTTTCATGACTTATAAGTACTTATCCTTTTATTTGCAGATACTTTTTTCCACGTTTAGTTCAATTAAAACTCTGAACTAAAATAATTTTGAATTTTAAATATTAACAAAGTACCTAGAAACAAAAACATATTACTCGACTTGTATAGTGCTACAGTTACACTGAATCTGCAGATTGTTTGAAGCCAGTTATTTTATATTGTAAGACTTATTTATTTCGGAAAAGAAGAAAAAAAGGAAATAATTATAAAAAATGATTAATTTATGGAGTGATATATGTACATACATATTGCTATGGTTCTGTTCGGGGGAGGTTCCAAAGCATAAACGGGTTTACTCAGTCTTCAAGAGCATTTCTCTTTCCCTCAGGTTTCTTCCCTCACTTACGTGGCTTCCAAAATCGTAGTGGTTCTGCCAACCGCACAAAATGTCTTAAAATCTTGATATGATACATGTTTGTATGATATACATACAAACAGCATATATTTCAAAAATATTTATTCTTAAAAAAAGATTTTTTTTAATGAATGCAACTAAATACCAATACATCAAATTAATAGCATAATTTTATAGAGAAAAGATGTTTTCAAAATGACAGGAACCATAGAAAATAAACTCTAATTGACTTAACGCGCACAAAACTAAACCTAATATTAAAAAGATAAAAGGTCAGCGCATAAAAAAAAAACAAATTGACTTAATTACCACAGAAATATATTCAAAAACAACGTGAAATTTACCAGCTAGGACAGACTCTACAAAATCACCTTTATCTTATTAATATCTCTTACTACTAATTAAACCTACAGGATCCTTTTTAATCAAGACAAAAAAAATAAAGCAAGAAAAATATCAAGAATAAATCAAATCAAGCAATACTTATCTTAGCGTAAGTGAATTCACTTAACTCCGAGCAATAATATCAAACAAATTAACGGAATCAAATAATCTGACACTTAAATATATTGATATACAAATCCTCCAAAATCAGCTTAAAATATTTAAATTCACACAAACATAAACTCGTAATAATGCCTTAAATACACCAGCTAATCAAAATTAAAATGTACAATCATATACAGCAAAATTTTCCAAACATGTCAAACTAAATTACAATTTCAAACGAAGCCAATTAACATATTTGATATAACAAATTAAACTTAATATTATTCATCCTTCTTTTCCCGTGCGTCCATCTCACACAGTTTCTTGCGTCTACAGATCCGCTCCAAACTAACGCACATCAAAATTACACGTTTTAAAAGGTTCTAAACTGCTAGGTGCGTGCTTTGAAAAGGTCCATAGCAATATGTACATACACCATGCCCACAAAAATGCGAATAAACGCCACAGAGTAATTCTCTGTTCAGTTCTGAGTCGATAGTCTTATTTCAAGAGAGGTGTACGATTCTTCCTTTAGCCAGACGTGGTCATAACCTCTAAAAATGTATGACTAGAATTTAGAGAAATGCTGCAGAAAATTTCGGCAATTCTGATTGGAATAGAAAGTTTTAGATTCACAATACAATTCGTGTTATATTACAGATACAGTAATTTTGATATATTCCTAAGTCTTATGGAGGACATTAATTATCTATGAAACAATCTGTAGTTACTAGTTATTTGATTCATTTGCCATAATATCTTTCATGGTATATTGCTAGTAGAATATTAAATTCTCGAGCAATCTCTTCGATACCGTATTCATAGCGTAATGGATACAATATTACTACTTTAACAAGGCTCTCGTTCAATTCTCTTTCTAATTGTCGTCGTATTTTTAGAATAAGGTAGAAATTTTATATCCTAGTTCTTTTCTAAAAAGGGAAAGATCTGATCTCTATAAATGTCCATATGACGATCTTTATTATACGTACATTCTCAAAGAATTTATGTGTGTCGTGAGACTTTTATAGATAAAAATACTTCCTTAACATTCATTTGTTGTGGAATCAGTGGAAATTAGAAAAAGATTAGGAAAGTAAACTGAAAATGATCACTTAAACAAGAAATTTTGCAAAGTACAACTTAAAAAAACATACCATTAGCCTGTAATCTCTCTTCTGAAACCTTTAGCACTAATGAATTGGATTAATTGAATAGGGACCTAAAATTTGGTATTCGTTCCAATCTTGAAATAATGATAATAAAGGACCAAATGGTGTTAATGGTCGTAGGAAAAAGATTGATTCTACTTACAAGTCGCCAAAGTAAACAAGATAGTTATTATGAAGAAAACTGAGTATTACACGCGAGTTAACAGCTTATTGCTATCCGGAACATACATGCACTTAAGTATGAATCCATTACCGTATATGATAAAAGAGGTAGAAGATACTATTAACGATTGTCCTAATTTAACAGATTGAAATTTAAAATTCAAATTACTCAGCTCTAATTATACTATTCCAAACATGTATCGTTTAAGGAAAGTTGACAAATCCGGATAGTCGGTATAATCCACAGTGGCGTATCAACTTCCATACTTATATAAACGTAACTATTCAAAATTACATTGAATTTATAAATAAGTTAACAGTAGTAAGTCGAAGCAAGGCGAAACTCAAATTTGGGGGGGGGGGGGGGGGGGATGCGCACGGCGGGTGTATTCTTCCATGAGATGGCGCGCCGTCTCGAGGGATCGTTGCCGGCTGTGTATCAGGCATGGCGAGAATAGACTGAGGTAGGACGTACGCGCCTTCAGCCGCGACCGGGACGGCCCCGCGCGATCGCAACACGAGAGGACCGGGACCCTTCTGTAACGTCGCATGCGTCGTCCTCAAGGCAACTTTGAGCTGTTTGGCCAGGAGGAAGGGAAGGCCCACTCACACCGCGAACTCTACGTTTAGTAGAAGGTGGATTGCGAGAGCTTCGTACGCTGCAGCGGCTTCCTTTCGGACCACGGACACCACCGTAGACCCTACCAGTGGGTCAACCCAAGGCATGAGTGTGTTACTGAGTGAAGGCACATTTTGTTTTCCGACGAATCAAGATTCGAATTGGGGTCTGTGACGCGCGAATATTGGTTCGTCGGCGACCTGGTGAGCATCTACTCGAGTAGTGCTTTCAACCACGCCATATCTTCCACCCGCAGGGCATTATACTATGAGGTGCTGCTACATACGGAGGACGTAACGCCTGTTACATGTACATGTGCGGGAAATATTGGATTGAAAGTTAAACTCCGAATTTTTATCTGTGTGTATTGATGACAAGTCTTATCTAATTATCCGGATTAATTTAACAAAAAATATAATTCAATTTCCGGCGTTGTCGCGTAGGAAAGTTTTTTTTCGGACATATTGCTTACCATACAATCAGGTTCTTCAGACAGTTGCTAAGAACTGACTATTCGCAAAGTCTTTAAAAACGTTCTCAAAGAGGTTAACAGAGCACAAAGATTGACCACACGTCAAACGAAAACTTTTGTAGGCTACAACACCTGAACGACTTCAACATAGTAAACAGCAGTCGCCAAAATATATGGTTGACATACGCTCGATACGATTGATAAAGCTCTGAGATAGGCATGTCATTTTTTTATAAAAGTTGCTCAAATATCACTTATGGTGTAAATTTCAATGAAGCTTGTTTATTTCAGTAGATAGGAAAGTTAAAAATAAGAAATTCTCTCATGGGAGAAACTGCCCCATTGAAAGTCCTAAGCATAGTCGAAAATCAATCTTCGCATACTTTTAATGAACGGGAACTTAATTTATTGAATATAGGATTGAGGTTAGGTTTGCAAACTCCTGAGTCGGATGTTGAGTGGGTTATTGCCGGAATAGAATCATCATCAATCATCATCATCCTTCGGTTTCCGGAGCTCACAAAGCAGTTCGTTAGAGAGGCTTGCAAACTTACAATTTCGAAAAAATTGACATAATATAAATCTCCTAAAAATCCGAGTACATTAAAATCATTAAAAGTTAGCAAGAAAAAGATTGTTTTTATTTAATAACCGGTAAATGGAACAAGGTTGTTATTTTTGAGAAAGAGGACTACTACGATAGGGTTAAGGTCCCATTGAGTAGTGGTCCCTGTAAATCAATTAGTAAAATCCTTTGCCAAAAATTATTAGAGACATAAACAATGTGTTTAAAGCATGCAACAACCGTGTTACTACCGATATGAACGTAAGCCACATGTTTCCAACCCTGTTATCTCGAAGTTATACTGTTTACACAAAATTCATAAACCTGGTTACATTGGTGAGGCCAATTGTGTCGGTGATTGATACGTCGACTTCCAAGGTTTCCAAATAGTTGATGAGTAAATTTAATAATTTGCCTGTTCAGCAACCCAGTTTTGCAGTCAAAAGTTCATTAGAATTTATTAAAGAAATTCAAAATATTCAGTTGGTATAGGGCGAAATATTAATTTCATTTGATGTTAGTTCCCTTTTTCCTAGCATACCGATTCCAGACACCTTGACATACCTGAAGGACTTGTTGATTCAAAACAATTTGAGCCAACAATTGGTCCAGGAATATGTTCCTAACTGACATGTGTATGAAGTAGAATATTTTTCAATTAAACGGTAGTTTTTACGAACAGCGGGAAGGGACGGCAATGGGTAACTGCTTGTTACCCTTTCTAGCTAACCTTTTCATGAGCCGTTTTGAAAAGGACGTAGAATTGACGGCCGAATATTTTCCTAGGGTTTGGCTAATGTATGAGGATGACATCTTCACGATTTTCAACACCAAGAAATGTAATATTGATGATCTTCTTAACAGTTTAAATAATCAGTGAAACTATAAAATTTACATATAAAAAAGGGGGAAACGGCCATCTATCCTTCCTTGATACCTTAGTTATTAGAAATAAGAATCGTTTAGAATTTGACGTATGGTATATAGAAAAGAAGCCAGTACACTTCGCTACATTCCTTCAGATTCCCGTCATTGTGCCCAATGCAAAGGCGCTGACTTTTTTGGTTCACAGATCTCTCACCTTTTCCTTGAACAAGGTTAGGTGTGACCAAGAGCTTAAAGTCATAAAAGATGCAGCTAGGTGTAGTGGTTTCCAACCTCACATTATCTATATAGAATCTATTATCTAGTTAATTAGGAAGTTGAATTATAAGAATTTTTTGAAAAAATCCACGACTGTTTGAGATGTCAAAACCACACCTTTTGTTACCTTCTCTTTTGCTTTCTTTATCACTAAAGGGTTGAATAAAATCTTGAAGGAGCTGGATATTAGGATGGTTTACAGTTCAGGCACTAATTTAAAAAGTCCGATCGGAAAGCATTCGGATTAAGGTCAAAGAGCATACGGCCAATCTAAAATATAACAGAATTGAAAAGTCTAGCGTTGCACAATATATTTTCGAAAACGATCATAATATTGATCACACCAATGTAAAACTCATTCAACCGATTAGTAATTTTAAATTTCTAAACGTGTTTGAAAGTATGGAAGTTTACAAAAAGTCGAGTTTAATGAACAGATGATGAACAAATGATTCGAATCGGATTGCCGTTGTTGACTTCTATCTTTTAGGATTCTTGTCAAGTTGTTTTTGTAATATTGTTAGTTTTATTATCACGTTGATAATGACATCATTGCTGTCGAAGCGTGTTGGCAATTATCAAAATGTTTGGTGTCCTGTGGGTGATAGTGAATTAGTACAAATATTGTATCTATATCCTAGTACCATCTATTTTTGTCAATTACTATATTTTCTCTTTATTATGTTATCATTTTGAGACAATCCAATCATCTGATCAATCAAATGCAATCAATTAATGCCAATAGGTATTATAAGAAAAATGAATTAATTTTCGGTCAAGCAGTATCACGTGTTACAATTATTCAATAAACTAGTAATGGATATATTTTTTTCTAGCTAATAAATAAAAATAAAATATAATCTAAACCACGCTTTGTTTTTATAAGCCAAAGAGCAAATATAGCTCTGCGCCATACTCAAAATGTTGAAGAATACAACACGAATAATATAACGAGTAAACTCCAACCAACGCAATCTAACGCAATAAGAAGGTCGTATAAAACACACTAGTATAAATTTTACCTTCAGGCATAACGGGGAAATAAAAATCCACTTTGTATGTAGTTATGCAGACGGAGACTTGTAAATGTAACACACAGATATTCTGAAATTTTCATTTTTCCCCCTTTCTTTAAATATGTATGTCTGTACATAATGTAATATATTCACAGGTACATACGTTTTAAAATTTTATGTTTGGATGCAGCTACATTCAAATTAGTACTAAGTTGATAAGACTAATTTGTGATTTAAACGTCGCGGAAGTTAAGCGAGAAGTATTTCCTCGTTTCCGATTCAATACACGTTTATGTAATCCAGTGGTGTTTAAAAGCTGATTCCATCATCTCTATACATCTGAATAAAAATCATTTTATTTAGAATTCTAATGTCCACTTTCTCTTATTATAAAATATTAGAAGCTTGACAATTAGGTATATTTACCGTACGCGGAAGAACACTGTATTATAGTGTACAGACAAAGTAGCCAAAATATTTTATGAATATGTTGTACTTGTAACTTTTAGGATTCCTGTTAAGTTGTTTTTGTAATATTGTTTAGTTTTATTATCGCCTTGATAATGATAGCATTGCGGTGGAAACGCGTTGCCAATTATCAAAGTGTTTGGTGTCCACTAGGTGATAATGAAAATTTAGTTTATTACACAACATCTAACTGGTGAAAATGAAGATGGAGTTTTTAAATTTTTACAACTACTATTATTCGTTTTGTTTCAGCACCTTTAGATTTTATGGATACACCTCCTCTCCAGAGAGCCATTGAGTTTCAACAGGCGTTCGTCATTAAATGTGAAGTTAAGGGTGGAATCAGGCCTACGATTACTTGGTATACTTCGAAAGGCGAGGTAACAAGTAAGTATACTAGATTTATTTTTGTCTATTTTGTCAGAAAAATATTTATGCAAATATGCCAGTAACCTAATTATTCTGTAGAGTTAAAACATTTGCTAAATGAAAGATTGCATGAATGTGCTAGATTTAATTTATCCTAAGAAACTAAGCACTAGACAACAATGCGACACCAGCTTCCAACAACTCTATTTACAAATTAATGAACATGTTGAAATACTTAGCCAGGAACGTGATGTAATAATAGTCAAGAGTCAATTTATCACAAAATTTTCCTGGCATATACTAAAATTGATACCTTTTATTCTACTTTAATGTCTACCAATTAGTGTCTTTCTTCGTAACCACTCCTCTTCATATTAATATGCTTAGGTGAAGCAGGTTCTAGAGAGGGAGAATTAATTACGATATCATGCTTTCATCTTTTCTAGCGTTAGAATAGTCTTCGATAGATACGGAAACTTTAGCCTTGATTAGCGCTTCACAGTAACAACATGTTCAACTGTTTCGGTATTAAATTCACAAAATCGACACATCTCTTGATCCACATTACCCATCTCTTTCAGATGGCATCTTAGTGAGCAATAGTCACTTAAAATTAAGTACCTTTCATTGTAATTTGTTAAATTAACTTCTTGTCCCTAGATTTTATAAATGTTTACGAATTTGTTGAGCTAAGTTTCTTGAGCTGCTTACCAGGCAGAGGCGTTTTCTCCTGCCTCTCATTGTCGAACTACCTTTTTTAGGTTGACTGTTAGAAATAAAAAAAAACGTTGCAGTCCGACGAAAAGTTTCTTGGAAGTCATGTGCATCGCGGCATATTCTTTCGCGGTGGAGTAGCATGTAGAGGATATTATCTTACCTATGGCCAGCTGTTTCTACATTACCAGATGCGTTTAGATCTTAAATCAACTTTTTATAGCGACCTAGCTATGAGTATATCTGTAAATGCTTGTCATACCTTTGTTCAAGCATTTACATTAGGATTTTGCTTTTAGACAATGAATTCTAAGCACCACACCCCTACTGGTTTTGAGTCCGTATGCCAAGTAAACAAGTAATCCGTTGTCGAATTTTGCTTCAACAAAATGCCATTTCTATTGATTTGGAAGTAGCAACTTGAACATTAGCGATCAGTTTTGTGGTCATGTTGTGGATTAGCGTCTCTAATTATTTTCCTTCTTTGAGGCGCTTTAAATTCATTAGCTGACCAATTCAGTAGTCATCTGTAAGGCGATACGGTGAGTTTAATAGTTGTGCTAGAGCCGCAGGGCAGGTCAAAGATGTTCTGTGGTTATTACACAAGCAAATTGGCTTCAACTGAGAAAAAGTTCAATTATGCCATTATGCCATTCGAGCAGTATTTTGAAGGAATGTTCTGGAGCGCTATAGCAGGGGTTATGACTTCAATTTTCCCGCAAAAACTTCTCCAGCTTTTCCTTTCAGGTTTTTGCAAGTCCTTGCTGTTATTGTACAATTGATATTAGTAAGCGATCCTCTTTCATAGGCTATAAGTTTGCTCAATTTAGTATTCCGCCAATGCACGTGTTTGTTGTTCTGCTTTTGTTTTAATAAGCAGCTTTTCTTAAATGTACTTAATATTATTTTAGTATTGACATTACAAGAAGTTCTAAGTCTCGGAACTGTAGAAACATTGAATTTTCTATATATAGGAGTAATAACCATGGTACACAACAAAACAATTTTACATACAAGGCCATCATAATTAGTAAGTAAAACGAAATCCAATTGCTGCAGGAATGAGATTTTACAGTATCTATGGTATTAAAAAAAATCTATTTATAGAAACTGACAATGCTGTTTAAATTAAAGGAAGCAGATTTGACTACTAGATAAGATTTTTCATAGCGAGTAATAGCGCAGATGGAAATTGAATGTGAGTAGTTATCCTGTATATTATGGACAGATGAGGCACATCTTACTTAAAACTGTAGAACTGTGGAATATGGTCTTCAGAAAAGAAATCGGTCAAGAAGAAGAAGGTCTTCATGGCAAGAAAGTCACCGTAGTGGAGTTTTACAGTTGATTTTATCATTGGTCGGCCATTTTACGAGAAAATGCAGAATGGAGAAGCCATATCTGTAACTGTAAACGGTGAATAATACTTGCAAATGTTAGGAGATTATGTTATTCTACACCTGCAAACCAAGCACTGCGGAATTGAAAACATCACTTTTTTGCAGGATGAAGCATCCCCACACATTTTCCGCCCGGGCAAGTAATTGTTAACCAATGTGTTTCATGATTGTGTGTTAAGAAGCCATTTCGCAAATTCATGGCCACCAAAATCACTTGATCTGAATTAGACTACTAATCATTATATGTTAGGTACCTCATTCATGTTATACCCTTCACTAATATTGCTGTAAAACACACATTTCAAAATGAATTGTGTTATTTTTTCAGACATTTTGATAACCGAAATCAATCTGGGCATGCCATTACAGTACATAAAGCGATCAACACGTTAAGAAGTAGGGTCCATTGCTGTCGGCTTCTCTTTTAAATTTCACGCCTCAGAAACACAGCTGCTCGCCTAACGCTTTTCGGGTTCTACATGCCTTTCCGTGTTCCGTTCTGTAATTCCCTTAAATAGCGACTCGAACCGCATCGTTGTTTGCTGTGGAAAGATCGATGCGAGAATAAACCACAAGTGTACGTGCTTCAAAATTTTAATGCTTTGTTTTCCGGTGTGCGTGTTGTTCCCTTTGTTGTTTTAGCGTTTTCTTATTTTGTGCTGGCATTTAAAATGGAGAACGAGTCGCCTTATTATACGCCTCCTTCTACAACCGCAAACGAAGGAAGAATATTATCGCTGTGCAGTTGGTGTACTTTTACTTTAGAGCGTGTTTAGAGTACACATGTGTTATTTCACAGTAATTCATCATCTAGCGCATTAGGATCTGCCTACGTTAAAGACTGCCTGACTGCTGGATAGTCAATGGCGCCGCAATCACAATGACAAATAATATTAACGGAATCGCTGCAATTGTTGAGCGTATTACATATATTTTGTGACAAAGCAGCACTTATGTAGCAATTTGTATTTTTTGTTTCCTAATACTAAATTTCAACTAGCAGAAAGCATTATTTGGATAATAATGAAAATATTCTTGTGAATACCAACCTCAAGTTATCTTATGCTGATGAAACTGTCTATGTCGAAACACAAATAAAAAAACCGTTTCTATGCTACCTCATTGACACTATAAATTTGTTCCAACATACAGTTTGTGATAGTTTGCAGATTTATTTTAGTGCGCATGCGCAATCAGAAATTAATTTCCAACTGCTTGCCATTTGCTCTTGTTGGAACGCTTTAAAAACTCTATTTTCTACTGTAAAGAAATTGAATTTAAGATACAAAAAATCTTTCCAATATATACAAAATTTGAATTCTCAAAGGCGTCGTTTTAAATGACTAACTAATAACCTCAAACATATAAACTACCAATATAAAACGAAATAAGCTACGCATGCGTAAAGTACAGACTCTGAAAATCAGCAAAGAATTCGCAAATTGTTCTCACTATCAGCAAACAGTTTCCAAATGATTATTGATTGAGTTGAACCGAAATTTTGCAAATTGTAGTTTGGTTTGTTGGAACGGCGAAATTACTAATGCGCAGAATCCTAATAGTTTGCAACTATTGCTGATAGTTTCGTATTCTTGTTGGGACAAACCTTATTTTGCTTACAAAAAAAATATCGGTTCAAATTTCTGTATATTACGTACGCTCGGAGAATAAGTAGTCGGGGCGGATAAGCGCAGCAGCAATGTTCGGTTGCATTGCTGCCGCGCTTAGCCGTCCTGACTACTTTTTCTCCGAGCGTACATACATATAAGATTTTAAATATATAATTTATTTAATTTTTAATATAAAAATTAAAGACAGAAAGTTTTTATTTCCTTTTAGAATTGAGTAGACCTTGAAGCTACCCAAAATGTTTTATAGAGAACACTATTCAGGTAAAAGTTGACAACCTTGTACAATTTAAATCTATAATGTGTCTTCAAGAATAAGGAAATCCTCATCATTTGTCGCCAATTTGACTCCGTTTATACAATCTAATAGTGATGGCAGAGTACTCCGTACAATTGACTCTTCTTAAGCTTCTAAATTGGCGCCTAACTACATTCCTAATTTAGTAACTACGATTTTTTGGTTTTTATTGGTCAAAGAATGTTCCTGCTGACGTCGTATCTATAGCATAAGATGCATAGAAATATTACTTGGTTTTGTTATTTCTTTTCAATCAAGAATCTTCAAAGTTGGGTTCAGATTCGGTCTTGTTATTACGACGTAGTTTTCTATAAATTTATTTGGACTTGCCGCTGTTGTAAACAGACCAAAATTAGTTATGATACTATTATTATTGGTACTACTTGATTGTTTTTTCATCTCGTTCAATTCGGACTGCCCTTATTTTTTGTATAGGATTTAGGATATTTTTGTCAGTATTGACATCAAGGGGTACGCTTATTTTGGCAGTCTTTCCCAACTCTCAAAATGCTACCTCTGTTGGGTTGAGTTTTGATAAACCCGGGCTCGCTTTTGTTTCACTCTTGCGTTAAATGTCGTATTTTTATTTTATCAGCTTAACGTCAGTTTGCTAATATCCTAGTTTATTTTCTCATCCTCGATCTGCGGCATGGCAATAGCTGGATCGATAAGTGTTCGACTGAGTAAGGAGGTTGTTTATTGTTCTGTACTCACTTGTAGCCCTATTACATTGTAGACCATTTTCAACACATTTTGGAGGGATGTTTATCGACAGAACAATTATTGCGGGATCTAAGCCATATATTACCCTAAACATCTCTATCATGCGCAAAGTCTAATTGGTTTTCTAGAAAAACAATATAGGATTGTAAGTAGAAACTAGGGCAAGTGAAGAGACGCTGTTAACAGAATTTGATGACAAGTTGTGTTATATAAGGTATTGTAGAATGACCGGATAATTTGCGTAGTAAGAAAAGAATTTTTTTATGATTATAAAATCCTAAAAATATATTTGCATAATTATGATTCGATATAAACAAAGTAAAACGATTTACGGAAGAGAGGTTATTAAGAAAAATGTAATTTGCATTCAATGTTGATACCACCGAAGATTACGGTCTGCTATTAAGTTTTAAAAAAATCTAATGCATTCAAAAGAAGTGAATCATTGCCAGATTGTCAAGAAAGAACCTGGCGGGATCAGAAAGCGATGGAGATAATAGTTACAAGTTATAATTGATATTAAAAAAAATACAGTTTATTAAGTTTCTATTGTTTTAGTGAGATTAGTAAATAGGTACCATGTAAACAAAATTCTAAACTATATTATTGGTGGCTAAACTAAAACCACTAAGTAAAATTGTAAGAGGCGAACAATATTAAGTCAAACTTGTTTTAATTCAAAATGATATTTTTGACTTATGCAATCGGCAACTACTAAGATACAGGAAATATGTTTATGCGAAATTAGATATGTAGATACCCAGATAATTATTGGTGTTCATACATACATACATATATCGTGTAATTACAATAAAATATTTAAAAACGCAATATACTTATAAAGAATTCGAATCAGTAAACTAATGTTCATACGTTAAGTATTCGTTATGCAATAGTTTGGAATTAAGCATGTTATCTGTCTTGTTTCATAATAAAGCATCATATAAAGTTGAAGGCACTGCAACATAACAACGGTGAATAACTTAGAATTCCTAATTTTATAAATGAAACTCTATAAACAGGTCTATAGCCATAAGAGGTAATACTTTTCTCTGCGCAGCACAGATTCTTTCCCATGAAGTTGCCCTGAACTATTTCTCCACAACATTAATTTGAGAGTTATTAACGATTTATGAAGGGCATAGTTTGTAGAAATCATCCTTCAGATTATTCTTGGAGATATTCACCTTTAGACTTCTTAAAATATTTATTGGATCTCTTGGTGCAAAAGTAAGAAACTAACTCACTTTCATCCACAAAAGCACCAAACACCGTAATAAATTGCCAACACTTTTCACGAGCAAAGCTGTCATGATCAAAGGGATAATAAAACTCGGTTTTATTATCGCCATTATCATTAATACCAAACACTGATAAATTCCCAATGCTTTTCTACAGCAAAGGTGTCATTATCAAGGAGCTAATAAAACTCAGTTTTATTATTATGGGTTTAGAGACCATAATAATCATACAATGTATATACATACTGGCAATAGCAGAACTCGTAAAACTATTGCAAAGATTATACGACTGTACTGTATATTACTAGGCGCAAAAGATACATATGTATATGTACAGATAGGTAACTTATACATATATTGCTATTGTTGCTAATGATATACTATGCGAGCAACAATGATTAAAACGTGCAAAGGTAATCAAATGTGGCCAAACGAACTGTACATAGGCGTAGGAATAATCAAGATAATCTCTACATACATGAGCAAATGACAGACTAAGTAAAACACATTATGGATAGAGAGAGTTTTGATAAAATTAGAAACAAATATAGAACCAGCACGCTTCAATCTTTGTTGCTCACACGATATAACTAATTATATAAATAATGACACAAAAATTAACACGTGACAAAAAGAACTTCGCCTTATTTTTGTGCAAAGAATTTTAATATTTGCATTACTTCCAGATATTCGCCATGCGCTTAGTAGATACAGAGAATCAAAATTTCATATCAGGAAAATCAGTAAATCTTACAAAGAAAATGTTTGGAACATCATAAATTAAACTAATAAACGATCGGAGCAGGTTTTTTTTTAATATTCAAAAATATACAGGCTGTTTCCAAATAAGTGAAAAAGTTTTTAGAGGCCGATGCCGTGTCAAAAATTAAAGGGGGTTTTCATGTAAACAAAAGCTCTTAGGTTTGTCGTTAAAAAGTATTACGCTTCCCAAAATAGAAAATAAATTTGATTTTTTGATTTTAATTTTGATTTTTTCTTAAAACTAGTTAAAGAAAGGCGAGCGTGTTCTACCAATAAATAAGCTACCTGTGAATATTATTTTAATTTTGTTGTGATCTTTCAAAGAGGTGACACATGCAACACTTATTCCCTTGTTTACCAGAACTTTCCGGCAAAATAAAAAAAAATCTAGATTTAAAAACATCTGTTCAAAAGAATGATTTAGCGCTAAATTTTTAATGCTTGTGTTTTTTCCGTAAAAGCAATAGTTCCTTAATGAAAAAATAACTTCAATATCGTGCATGGACGTATCTTCTGCGAATGACATCATATAAATCAAGTAGGTGGCTAGCAGGTAATCCTAGTGTTTTAAAATTATTCCTCTTATTTGACTTTTAATGTATGCATCTACCAGTTCATGTTTTGTTTTAATAGAATATCAAATTAAAAATACAAACTAAACAAAATTATGTGTGTTCCAAAAAAGAAAAGGAGCAGAGTTATAAAAACTGCTCAAAATGACCACAATACGGTCCAATAACTATTTCGCCAATAATTTCGACCCACAGGTTAAGTGAAAAATCATACCGACCTTCTGGAATTGCTTGTGGGTTATCTTCAGCTCATAGATGGTTATTATGAAAATTTGTAATCCCTTGTTTTGGAGAGTGGGATTCGTCAGTTAGTTAATATGTTTGACCACTTTAGGTAATCATTTTGAAAACTTCACTGACAAAAGTGTATTTGATGGAAAAAACTGCGTGGCAAAAGTGTCTATACTCATTGAATATGGTAAGCATACAATGAGTGAGTTGTCTAGATTAGTTTATTGCAAACATTTAATGTGATCGTCATTTGCCTTCTCCTTAATTCCGGACGGTCTTCAATCATATCCAGAACCTCGTTTTCCAGTGCCACCGTTCTTATTATTCGTGGACGACCACAATTAGTTTTTCGTTTTTGAAATGTTCTCTTTCATAGAGACGCTGGTGAAGGCGTTCGTAAATTGTGTGGGGTTCGCGCGCTGAGGATACATCTTTGCATAGAGCCGTCTATTCATTTTCAAGGTTTAAAACACACAATAATAGTATACTATACACTACATCGGTTCTTGACCATTCTTTCTGAATTTGGTTTTCTGCAGTTTTTCAAATTTCCTTGGCAAATACAAAAAGGCAACATTTTAAGTCGATCTACAGTCGCAGGTGTAATAACAACTCATGATCAGCCGATTCCCCTGTACTTGATGCAAGCTGTTGGGATGTGAAGGCATGAAATACTATTATTATTATTATTATTGATGTCACGTCAAGGGGGATTGTAGTTAACGGTAGAAGTAAATTAAAACGACCGCCATTTGTATTTACCATATCGTAAGCCTCTGTATTATGTTGCTATATACAAAACGTTAACACTTAAATTAACACAATTCCTTTTAAACAAAGAATATCTTCTCCTTAGCGTCTAATGGCATAGATAAATATATAGATAATATAATATATGCCATTAAAACATTTTCGCCCTCAACTTCACGCTTTAGGTTTAGATTTTCATTATTGATACATTATCTGATTTCCGTATATCTTTGTTGCGATATACATTGAATCGTAGAATCAAGGAATTTTGTAAATGCTGTTAGGTGATAGTAAACAAAGCGGAGTTTAGAAGAGAGGATTTTTGTTATCATTATTGGAACATTGAACCTTTAACAATTTTTAAGAATAATACCTAATTGTTCTGTAGCACTATGGATATATGATGGTAGATCGCGTCAATTATTTTAAACCTGTAGCTACTATTATTTTGATCCCACTTCTAATATTCTTAACCACTGTCTAGATAGATAACGAACTAGTACCTAGTATGATTGTTGGCTTTTTAATATATTACGTATTTTAATTAAGTTAACTAAAACATCAACACTGGTGATAGTCTAAAAGTAGAACATGCCACCGCTATTTCAGCAGCTAACTTTTTTTATCAAAATTCTACATTTTCACGTTTTATTTATCTTAAAAGTTCTCATAAACAAAGAATCTCATTTATATTCATGGCTCCTGCACAAAAGACAGATCAACACTATAAAATATTAATAAGAGAGCTAGCCGAAAGGAAAGAAAAGAAATACCTTCCAACCTTCCAGCTTCAGTCAATGTTTTCTCGTACAAATTAATTTTTCACCTTGCAAAGATATGATCTACTGTAGAGAACGCGCCTCGTAAAACATCCACAAAGGATTCATTCGTAATTAGTTTGTGCGGATAATGAGTCGGTCTTTTTTACACGAAATTTTACGCTTTTGCTTGAGATAAATATTTGAGAAGGAAGTCTACAGCAATTCTGCGAGTGTATATATGTACATACATATATAAAATTGGTTTGAACTAGAATTAATATAAAAAACTAATTTATCTCATTTCTTCTAGTAGTTAGACTGTACTGGTGATAATTATCTCTTATATTACATTACGTTGAATACATAATTCATGTTATAAAACAGGTTTTCGAAACTACTAAAGAAGTGAAGCATAATATTTCTGAAGTATCAAGAAAAATTACCAAAATGTATTGGGTAAGATAGTAGAAATTTATAAAACCTGGCAGCAAATTCACTAGATCCTATCGCGGAAGAATGTACTGGGAGAATTCTGCCGACACAAAACATAAACTGATAAGTGAATCAATATCGCGAGAAAGATTTCAGTATATAATGTCCAATTTACATTGCTGTGGCAATCAAAATTTAAAACGCAATGATAAATTTGCAAAGATGCGTCCGTTATTTGATATGCTCAATATAAGATTTAGAAAGTTTGCACCTATGATCGAATTTCATAGTGTTGACGAAGCTATGGTGCCCTATTTTGGTCGACATACATGCACGCAGTACATAAAAGGAAAACCCATTCCCTGGAGGTACAAATTTTGGATTGGTGCCACGAAATATGGATATATTGTCTGGTTCGACCCGTATCACGGCTGTTCTTCTTTTGTGAACGAAAAGTATAAAGATTTGGGATTAGAGCCAGTGTCGTCCTCACTTATGTTGATATTTTGCAAGAAATAGAAATCCAGCCTTTATATATATTTTGTGACAATTTTTTCACATCCTTTACTTTATTAGATGAGCTGAAAAAGACAAGTGAAATGTAGAGGTACAGTAAGAGAGAATAGAATTGGCAAGTGTCCGATAGAAACCAAGCAACTAAAGAAAATTGATAGAGGATACAAATTAGGAAATCATTCTATCCTCATATATGTAAATGGAGTGACAACAATGTCGTTTCTATATTATCCAACGCTTTACCTGTTTTTTCCGACAAACAAAGCCAAACGATATTCACGAAAAGAAAAGAAGTTGGTACATATAGATCGGCCTAATCTAATCAAATGTTACAATAAGAATATGGAATTATAGATATGCCTGTACAGAATGCGTGACAACTTCACCGCATTGGTGGGGGAACAAATGACCAGTTGGCATTCAGAAGACGTGTTGCTACTGCTATTCTGGAATCCCACAAAAAGACGACAAAATGAGGACCCTCCAGATAAACCGCAAATTTGCACGATTATTCCAGATACGATCGTATAGATCACTTGATTATATATCAAGAGAAACAAACACGCTGCAAGGTGTGCCACAAAAATTCGTTCTTTAAATGTAATAAGTGCAACTGTGCTTTACACCCTAAGCAATGTTTTTATGATTACCATAGTAATCTTATGAACTAATACATTTTAGATCTTTTGAATATTTAGTATAATTATTTTCACCAAGTAGTGCAAGTTCCTACTGTTCCGTTAAAGGAACACCTTATATATAGTTATCAACATAAATAAAAAAATATTCAGATTTTTGACTCTATTTAAATATATTTTCTTTAAGCCAAACAATATCAATAGATTTAAACGATAAAAATAGTTTCGGGTCTAAACGGGTTAGTTGCAAGAATAAACATATGTCGATCGATTTTCAGGTTACTGAAATATCTGAATTATGCACGTGACCTCTATGCTAGCTGTGAGTTACAAATAATTGGAAGAGTAGTAGAAGTAAAACAAAGACGATAGAGAAGGAATATTGTAAATGATGGAAAGTCCCTATAAATAGACAGCATCTTCTGACTAATCAATTAAATAGAATAGTTATTATGTATCATTCTTTAATCTTCCATTCAACATTTAAATTTTAATGTATGGCTGAACAGTACGATATCAAGAATGGACGGCAAGCGTAATATGCCATTTGTCATAGTCTTTACTTATATTTCAAATACACCCTGTAAATGAATAATTTACATTAAATGTAATTGTTAATATTGTCCACAATAAGAAATGCAAGGAAGGAACCACGGGCAAGAATCGAACGCGAGCCGTGAGAATCTTAGGCATAGATTTAATCCACTGAGCTACGCGTCGTTGGTTGTACGGAGACTAACATTAACAAAATAAAAAGAATGCGTCAAACAACGTAGTGTTTTCTTAGAAACCAAGGCGTGGTAGGATAAAAGCCCATACCTGTGTACTCAGGAGAGCACCCTCTATAACATAGTTGAGACTCATCAAGTTCCATGTCGGTCAACCCTGGTTCACTCTAATAAAATAAAAAAAAACATTGCATCCGTACCTAAAGAATCCAGTAAATACTGGTAATAAAGAAATAAGAAAACATTCTAATGATCACATTTCTGGAAAAAATATCGTAGTTAAAAAAGGAGAAATAACATAAAAGCAGTTCTAAAACGATCTCCTGACGCAAAGAAACAATATCCTATTCTATCGAAAAAGCTTCTTTGGATATTTGCAATTGTTTGTGGTGGTATAGTTTCCATACGATGGACAATTGTGCTCGTAATTCTTCTATAGTACTAGGCCTGACAACTCGAAAACCATAAATTGAAGTTTTCAGATACCCCCATAGATAAAAATCGTTTGGAGAAAGATCAGGTGATCTAGGACAATAGCGAATAGCGCTCCAGGTAGTTAGCAAATATGTTGTAGAAAAATTGTTGTATTGGTGCAGCATTATGCGCAGGACATCCGTCTTGCTGGAACCAAACTACATTTACATCTGCTGCTGTTCTTATAGCGGGAATTACACTATTCTGCAAAAGATCTAGATATTTTACTGCATTGAGATTTTACATGGTAATGTGTTCGAACGTCCGCCGTAAGTAAGATATCTATTTCTTTGTGACCAATACCTGGAAACGCTTGGGTTATGGCGGCCATGGAACGAAGATTCGTCTGTAACTACTATTTTTGCAATAAAGTCGTCATCATTGTTGCGTTATTCAATAATTTTCTCACAAAATTCTAAGCGTCCGTTTTTATCATTGGGAAATATTTGATTTGTTTTGCCTAACCTATTTTTTTTTACACTCTGTGAACCGTAGTGTGGGCAAGATCCAATTGTTCTGCTATATTTTGCATAGACTGCCGTGCTTGCTCCTCTACACCGGCACAAATTAAAACGTCACGTTGCACGTTTTGTGGCATCTTCTCTTTTTTATGTTTAAACAGTCATAATTTTCGAAGTTATTAATTATGCGACGAACAGGTTCAAAACAAATATCAAATTTAGAATTCCTCGCTAAAAGAGATGTACAATATCTCTTATCGAGTGACCTAGGTGATGCTGTCTTATCACAAAGTTCTTGTGTTCAAGGGAGAATATATCCATAATTATTTAGAAAACAAATAGTAAAAGGAAAAAACAAATAATCGCAAATATGCAAAAGCGAATAAGGAAGTACCAGCGTGTTATATTTACGAAAACATCAATCACTCTATTTCGTCAACAAAATGCAACTGACCTATGCTATACTAACGCTAGCGCGTACCTACGCTCCTCAGCTTCTCTTTTTTTCCGAATCATTCCGACATACGATACAGTGACTTTAAGCGCGGTTTATAATTTGTATATGTAAGCAACAGAAAGCTTCATGACGCAATAAATTGTAATTATCTCATAAATGTACTTTCATGCCGCCATTTTAAAACTATTTTTAGTAAATATAAATTCAATTATCCTGTACGCATACGAACTTTATACAAATTGATTATCATTAGGAGGTCCGATCTTCCTAGTGTGTGTGTGTGAGTGCCAAGAAATCATCCTGTATATATTTAAATGCCTACAGTGCCCTAAATTCACGATTTCACAAATTCACTGGGTTTACTCATGTTGGTTGTTTCCTCGTGCTTGTTCAAGCGAATTATGTACTCATCGTCAATGTTTATACGATAATTAGTTTATGAAAATATTGTTATTGATAATAAAACAGTTTATGTAATTATAACAGTTAGGTATGTTTACAATTTGTCTCATAACTATTTCTTTTCAGAACCGAAGTTTGCAGTTCTAGCGGACGGATTAGCAATAAATAACGTAACCATGAAGGACGCCGGAATATACATATGCAAAGCTACAGAGCGATACACGGGAGCGATGAAGGAAAAAAATATTACGTTGAGAGTTGAACGTAAGTACTGGATGCTCTTTTTTTACTGTTTTTCTGAGTTTCCATTTAACATAGCAGGCTGAGTGAATTTTCCCTGGATAAGGTCCTCTCCCAGTTAATAAAGCAAACAAAAACAAAATACGGCACTCTGCGCTCGGATATCGATTGCAGTTTTCGCTTCAAATATAAACTCGAATTGCACACCGCCGATAAATATTTTGTTCAAACGTCCGCTGACGTTACTCTGATTTTCATTGTCCGCATGATAAAAAAATGCGAGAAATAATTTCGCCAAATTAAAAGCGGGCTAGCAGAAATATGCCAGCGCTGCTATTTTAGTTTTTGCGCATACCTACTTCATAAATTGTTTGGTTGCAAATAAAAAACGCTGTTCAATATCCACACAATTTTAATTTCATTTTTTAAATTTCTGATATCAACAGCTGCTATTCACAATAAACATTACTTATAAGAAGCTAGTATCTGGTTTAAAGGTGAGAATATATGCCTACCGTTTTCTACGTACGAATGTGTGACAGACCCTTATGGACCCGATAATTAACACGTTTGTGCTTCTACAGTAGCTCAATTGTGCTGCTCTGAAACTAGCAACTATAAATATGATTTTGTAGAATTTTGTGTAGACGTGGGAAAATTTAGTATAATTGCGTGTAAAGACGAGAATGGATACTTTATCACACGCTAATGGCATATGAACTTTTGACTTTTGTAAACTTTACCGCTACATAAAATTTAATAAAACGAAAAATTCATACATGAATAATGCATATGTGGATTGAAGATATTGTTTTATCAAACAGTTTGTTTTTAAAACGTTGTTGTATGTTATGCTTACGTAATTTTACACTCTGTTATGTAGTAAAGTCTGTTTATAATAAAAGACGATGCATGTCAACAATATACGTCATAATGGTGGTAGGCATTGTTGCCAGATCTTTTCTCTAATAGGTTATGTATTCGCTCATTGACATGCAATTTTCATTAACGGTTAAGTTCAAACTCACGAGATGGCAATATCGTACGCGTCAGGCACCTTCGCATAGAAAAAATTCCTACATCTTAGCGTAGCGGCAATAACGAATAAAACTATTGTTGAAAAAGCAAGGTGTATGCTATTTAATTCAAACCTCGATCAATCCTCTTGGTCAGAAGGAGTATTAAATCTCCGTCGGATGCAATATCAATCCGCACATGAATGGACGCAATACATCTAAGAGATGCAACGAACTGCAGATGTTTAAATAGTTGCAAAACTATATGTATTTTTATGACCTTTTTATTGTGTTTTATGTACTTATCTTATTTTCCTGATACTTGTTCGACTTTTAGGTCAATTACAACACTGTAATTCGAATAAAGATTAAATTTACTCCAAAATCTTTACAATATAATTTGGTTTTTGTTGCAACTTCGTCAGTGGAATAAAATTGACATTTAATTCGTGTCAAATAGTAATAATAATAATTATTATTATTGCAATACTGGGTACATCACGTTAATTTCTATATACCTACATATGTATATGCACATTATTTATTATTTATTTCCAAATACTTACGTTTATAATTCTAGCTTCTGATCGAGCGTGAAGATAAATATTTTAATGGTCAAAAAATTGTGAATGCATAGTTTTAAAACACTAAATACTTTCTGAGCACTATAGAATTGGTAGATAGTTAGGAGGGTTAACCGCAGTATACATCTTTAACCGTAGTTCTACAAATGCATTATTAGACTATTGTACCTCCAAAAATTTGTGTCGGCCAAAAATCAAATCTAACTAAACTTTTGAATGTGCAGCACTTTTGCGTACTTATACCGAAGTAGAATCTGAACAATACAGCACGTTCTACACATTTGCGGTGCAAATTTTTATTGTCTATGGTGTCTACACACCAAAAAACCAACAAAAGATGATTTCTAGTAGAGATATTGTATTTGATAAATATAGTTTTTCATGTAGACATAAATTTTATGAATCTAAATTAGAGAAAATGCAGATGTAAATAATTATAGTGTTGCAACAGATTCTCAAAGTAAGAAGTACGGAAAGCAACAATTTAATCATGTAGAAATATAATTGAAACAGAAAGATGACATCAAGGAAATAAAAGAAGATTTCGAAAAACTAAATAGAAAAAAAAAACACGTGCGTGGACTAATGATTATGGCATGCCTAATTTTGAAGAAATACCTTTAAGTACACAAGAATATGTAAAAGATTGACGTCAAATATTGGTTATTATTGGTTCGAAGAAATACAAAGCAAAAGGTAAAAGCACAGGAAGCAAATAAAACTTACATATTAGTTGATACATCAAAAAGTCTAATTCTGGATTGTAGATGGATTTAAAAAAATAAAAGCAACGAAAATAGTATGATTCAGTGGATACACAGGACTAGTTGTCAAAGGCTATATCCAGCGTAACGAATTTGCTTCCATACACAAACCCTCTTTTCTCTAGTAGACAAAATGACTACTGTAAGTATGTTGCTAACATGCATTTGCATTATTTTGAAATGCACGCCGGAAGAAAGAATAGGAAGAATTTGTAGATTGGATAAAACAATTTATGGCCTAAAACAATTATCAAAAGAATGGAATGAATGTTTCAATACTTATATTGTGAAACGGGGATATGAATGTAGAGAGCATAAAAACGAAAATATGTATATGACAATCAGAAGATATACTTATGTAGTTATTTCAAGATTCAATACGACTGAGGCAAAAGAAAAGAAGGCATTGATGGAAAAGGATTTAAAGTTGTGATCAAAAGGAAAAAGGAAAACAATTGATTATAGGCAATTGATTGGATGTCTGCAATATCTGGCAAGTTCAGGTATCGCTTTTGCGCTAACCTACTTTAATAGTTTTCAATCAAAGCTTAATACAGAGCACTGCACATACATATGCCAAACGAACTTTAAGATATTTGAAATATACAAGAGAAGCACAAATGGTTTTGCAACTGGATTTATAATAGAATATACAGAAGCTATTATATCTTATTGTTAGTTATCAAAACAAAATAATTCTGTGTTGCGTTGCCATCCTCAATTCATCAACAATTATAAACATACTATTATAATACGCACATGTAATCAGCCATTTTGTGAAGAAACAGTGTTTTGTAATATTAATAATTTTGAGATAGAGTGTTGATGTTGATAAGTTGTCATGAGAAAAATGTCATAATATAAAAGTGTGTGTCAATCAAGCATTCAATTTCAATTTTATTTCTCGTAGTAGACGAGATTCAGATCATCTTAGCTAATACATCAATATCATTAAACCAGCGAAGTATATATTCAACAAAGTTTGAAAAGGAGTACATGGGAAATTAAATATATTTAATGAAAAAAGTGACATATGTACATCGACGACAAATTTAGTGGGAGCATTGAGACTTTGCAAATTAAAAGTCAAGTTAGGTTACCTTGAAAGGGTTACCTTGAAAGGGGCTGTTATAGTAATTGTAATAATAAATTATTAATCAAGTGACTTCTTTATTCATTTTCATATTTAGTAATGTTGATATAAATGTCAATTGTAGGTTTAAAATAAAGCAATTATCGTTCTTCTATAAAATATATTGGGTATATATTGAATTAAACTATAATAAAATGGTAGTTTGTCTTACAACTTATACTACCTC
This sequence comes from Popillia japonica, assembly GCA_004785975.1. Taxonomy (NCBI): domain Eukaryota; kingdom Metazoa; phylum Arthropoda; class Insecta; order Coleoptera; family Scarabaeidae; genus Popillia; species Popillia japonica. The sequence goes on from SMLS01073687.1 coordinate 47,817, forward strand.
GCACAATTAATTAATTGTAGACACTAAAAACCGAATAATCAGTTGTAAATTTTGTTTAAAAATTTGTGTTACTTTGTATATAATTAATATATACATTTCTTTTTAATTCGTTGTTACAGTCTTTTTATAAATGTTAGAAAATATAAACTCCTTTGATAAGTGACGCATGTTGTTGAAGTATATAAAAATATTCAACAACGCGACATCCTTATTAACATATAGGTACTTACCAATAACACGCACTAGTTTGAGCAATGTCTAATGTATCTCAACTTTGCATCATTACAATAATCAGAATAGATCTTCAATTACTAGTGAAGCTCGATCTTTATACCTGGGATTTCAGAAGATCAAACTATTTGCCGTTTCCTCCGTCATCATTGATAGTGACCGCTACTTCCTTTTCACTTTTCAGAGACTTTCCTTTATCTGAAATTTTTCAAAATTTGTATATAGCATCAAAAGATTTGAAGGATATTAAATTTGTTTTACATTTTTTATATTTACCTCTTTGCCCCCCATATTCGTATATCAGTTTGATAAAACTATTCGCTCTATACTCATCCGCTATCGCACGGACTTAACTTTGTTAACCAAATTATGTCAATAAAGTAGTAATGAGTCACAACACAAATAATTATATTTTTGTTAACCTTACTTCCTCAATGGAAAAAAATGACATTTATTAAATGCCAACAGCATTCGACAGACATCTTGCAAGTATATTGAAGTAATCCGTATACATTAACAAATATAAAATTATCTTAAATAATTACAGAGTATTGTCCTTACTAGCTGTAATGTATGTATGCCTGTATTTACGTATACATATATGTAACTCTTTACTGTAAAGGTCATAAACATAAATTTTTTGGAATTTGGTAGGCTATTATCAAAATGGTAATGTTAACTAACTTATGGTAATCATAGCGTGCGACTACTGTGGCGACTAGCGATCCGCAGTCCATCATCTACTCCGTTTTCATTCAAAATACATTGGCTGTCATATAAGTTGAGGACAAAGTTGAAAACGAACTGCTATTAAGAGCGGAGAGACTCTAGTGCTACACTTTAAAGGCATTAACACGCAAGCATAACATCAGCTAAGTTGACCGTTCTGAAACTCAAGTGTAAGTTGAACGTATGCCGTCGAGAATAAACCGAGCGACACGAAGTTTTGAATATCTAAAGAGGTTTAAAGATTTTAATGTCGGTTACGCCAAAATAAAGGGAGTTTCTCTCAAGGGAGGTAGTGTCGGTGTACGGTCAACGCAGTAAGGACTTTGCGGAACCTGCTGTTTTAGGTTTTTGGGCTCGCATGTAAACCATCTCATTTCCTCTCGCCCTTATCCGCAATTCGAGTCGGTCTTTCTATCTTTATTTGGTAATTTTGCCCCTACCATTTGAAGTGCGCTATTCCTGAAAATAAATTTCTGGTTAGTGAAGTTCAACTCTCGCTTTCCTATTGCGATTATGTATATACGCAAAACGGCAAAACACTAAAAACATTTCTGTAATTGATTCTGGGGCTTTCGGCGTTGAATTAAATTGACAAAAACGATTAATTATATTTCGTTTGCGGTTTTGCGGTAAAATACTATTTATATATGCAACCGATTTCAATAAATCTGGATTTACTTGAGGATTACATAAAACGTAGTTCAGCTAAAATTACTGTTGATTATTACGTATGTGTAACTGCGTCAATTATTTGGCTCATCTAGTTTCCAATATTTGTGTACGATATTAAGGTCAATTATATTGCTGTTGTACGTTATAACGAACAACAAATTTTGCGAAATTGAATAAACTCAATAAAAAGCAACTAAGGTGTATTAAATGTAAATAAATTGCCTTTTTTTCAATGTGTACTTGCGAACACGTTGATATATGTATATTTCCGCAGTACTAGTATTATTAGTTAGATGAAAGAAACGTAGCGGGCACTGCATGCCTTCTAATATAATCAGAATCACAACTTACAAGAAACTAAAAGACAATGCTCTTATACTGTAAGACTTATAGCCTATCTCCATCTGCGATACACACTTGATTCAAAAAAATTATAAATAAACAGTGTATCGTCGTCATATCAAGCTAATTTATTATTCTTTATTTCGCATTTTGTTGCGATGACGACGAGAACAAGCCAGTTTATATAATATATCGTCGGTGAATCCGCAAAACCTCTTATGAGAAAGAAGCAAATTTTGCAGGAGGGACAAAAAAGTTATGGGTAGCCGTAATTCCTAAAGTTTTTTGATAATATGTGAAAACAAATTAATTTAATGTTTATTTGACATTATAGAACATAAATTATTGAAAAAAATCTCAATTTAATATTTTTGTGCCTCATACGTGGTTTTGAGATTTTGTTTTTATGAAAAGCTGTGAGATACGAGGAATGAAATTAAAACCATGCCATTATTATAAAAATATTTACTGCTTAATCCAAATAACGAAATAACGAAAAATACAATTGAAGCGATAAATTTACAATCTAAGTAATTAAAATACAATTCAGGTAAAGGAAAAGAGGCAATACGTATGTAGGTACGCTCGGAGAAAAAGTAGTCGGGACGGCTAAGCGCAGCAGCAATGCAACCGAATATTGCTGGTGCGCTTAGCCGTCCCGACTACTTTTTCTCCGAGCGTACCTATCTATAGTCACTGTTTTTAATAATGCGGAAGATCATCGTAGTAGGACCAAAATGCAGCATCCATTTCTTTTTTGAGGATTTGTAGGTGTTCATATTTCTCAGCATTAATTTTAACTCGTTCCGTGTATTGATGGTGATGCAAAAATTACCCGATAAATTTGGCCTCTTGGGATATTGTTTCCATTCGTCGGAGTAATTCAGTTTGTAAGTAATCTTGCCTTCGGGGTCATACTTTAGGGATCGGATGTCGCTGACTGTTGGATCGTCTACTTTGTAGCCCGGTCTTATGTTGGTGTAATACTTTATATTGGTAAAATTTGGGAAATCAGTGTAACATAGGTATTTTACTATGAAAGGCTTTTTTGGACGAGCTTCTCGACACACACGAATGTAGTCTGTTGGTAAATAAATATCTCCTCTCTATTAAGCTGTGGGCACTTTCCACCTCCATTTCGGTGTGGCCTTTCTCAAGAAAATTTTGGACAATTGTGATATTTCCTTTTATAGCGGGATGTAACAAGGCATTCTACAAAACGGCATTGCGGTTCTGGTATGCGCATCCATCGCTGATTATATGTTTGTAGCATCCAGAGAAGCCTGACTTTCATCCCACAAGAAACAATATACGTTTTTGCTTCTTAAGTCGTACAAAGTATAATTGCGGACAGCTAGTTTTTTTTCTTGAAGTAAACTGATGTACATTTTAGTAATGGCGCAAGTTTCACCGTTTGCATGTCTATGGTTACAGCTAAAATGTGTTCCGGAGTGTTAATTGCCTCTTGCTTGTCTGTTTCTTTCTGCTGTCTGTCCTCATGTTTTCGCTGTTGATGCGCTTGATACTCAGCCTCGTTAATGTGACCGTGTTCGTAGGACATGCATAAATCGCACTGATCCTTCTTTGGCCTAAATAGAGCACTATTTAGTCGCTCCATTTCTTGAACAAAATGATTTCGTGATAAAGGTTGTATATTACTTGCTTGTCCATGGTTTTTGAATATCCTATAAATATCATTTTTGTTTTGGAACAGCGGTTCTAAATACAATTTCTTAGATGTTGAGCGGCAGTAGTGGCTGGGCTGTTTAGGAATTTCCTCCAAAAACTTTTGCGTAAACAATTTTCGTTCTTTCATTGATTGAGAAACTCTCACACGAGAAGTAGACAATTCTTCGTTCTCATTGGAATGCATTCCAGTGTTATTGGCTGAGGTTAGTGCCAAATTTCTAACCGACCATTCATTAAGTCCTAAAGTTGATAGAAACATCTTTTTGCAAACAGCACGATTTTGCGAATCTCTTTTTAAGTAGTAGAATAGCGACACCGATCTTGTAGAATGTTCTTTCTGCTTTTTACTGGGTTACTACATCAACTAAAGCACTAACAAATGCCCTTCTGCTATGCCAAGACGTCATTTTCGTCCAAAACGCATGAAATATGTTTTCTCGTTCGCCTTTAGTAAATTAATTGCAAAATGTTTTTGTTTTCGCACACCTGTTGGGATTACACCTTATACCAAGTTTTCTTGCTTTTCTGGAATTCTCAAAACGATAATGTCCATTAACATTTTCTAACCCTTGATATTCTTGTCAAACAAACATCGCCTTTTCTCTTTACTTCTTTTGTCTCGTGTCAAACCTTTCCCTTTTCTCACATTTTCCGCGCATTTATCGGTAAGAGTAGACTCATCTTCTGCAACAACTACATTTTCATCGTGCTTAGCAAGGTCATGCCCGTATTCATTGTAGTCGGATGGGTTTTCCGAGTCTGATACAATTGCTTCTTGCATGTCAAAATCAGGATCATTATCAAGATCATTCCATTAGATGCATTCTCTAAAATGCGCCTTTCCATTTCTTTAGTGTTTTGTGCTAGAACTGTAGTTACAGTACGGGTTATTTCTGCATCACGTTTGTCTATAACATCCATATTTTCACACATGACTTCATATTTGTTCTTTTGTGCAGGCTCTGTTACATCTTGATCTTCTACAATTATTAGAGGTAAATCGTCATCAAGTAAAGTTTGTGAAGTTTTCCCAAAGGTACTGTTCTCCTTAGCCAATTCTAAAATGAAGAGGGTTCTGCCAGAAGCCATTTTGCCAAAATAGAAAAAATGTCGCTGTTACAACGCTTTATTTACCCCAAAAACTAATTGAACGAGGAAATTTGTTAATTTTACATTGTTATTAACTTAAATGTCAGTGATCAAAAGCACTTAAGAGTAATAAATTCCTTCACAGGACAAAACTACGTATCGGAAAAATGATTTGTAGCACATGTTTTATAACGACTTGATTAAGTTAACACTTCTTTACTTCATAATTATATTATTTACTTACCTTTAAATCATGTAGTCAATTGTTCACAAATAATAATCGTTTAGTAGCAACACTAAAAATTTCTAATTTCCAAGACAGCGATGTAACTCGCCAATAATATAATAGTTAAATGAGCTCATACGAGCTTTTACACACAGTCAGCTGATACGAGGTTTGGATAGTTAGCTATACATATATCCGATATTATACGAGTAATTGAATAAAATAAAAATCCGAATTTCGAAAAAAATTGTCATACGAGGTTTTGCGGATTCACCAACGATATGAAAAAATTTTACTCCAAATTGGATGCTGTTAAATTTTTAATACGCGAGATAGCTCTGTAATTTTACTTTTCTGTTATCCAGCCCTTATTCAAAAACAATTTAATGAGAGCGGCAGTGTTATGGATGACAAACAGTGGCCAGCACGTTCAGCCATTCTATCTACTGTAAAAGCAATAATATCAACGATAAATTAGAATATTCACTTTTTATCTTTTTATTTTCAGATATTTTCTCCATTTGGAGATTATTTAAAACATAAGTAGAATAAATTTATTCGAGAATCTAAATACGATCAATTAGGTTTTCGTAATAATACTTCTTCAGTGAAAGAAAATGACATTTAATTCATCTCAAGACGATTTCAATAGGCTAATCTCAAAGTCTCTAGAAGACAAAGAAGTGGCTATAGCGGCCTTCCTGGATATAGAGGGAGCATTTAACAATGCTACCACCAACTCCATTATCGAGGCACTACGGAGAAAAGGCGTCACACCGAAGCTTCTGCAGTCGATAAAAGCCAGCCTAGAAAAAACGATAATTACATCCACAATAGGCGAGGCTACCATTATAGCGGATGCGGGAGGGGGCTGCCCACAGGGCGGGGTTCTCTCTCCCCTACTGTGGGCTGTCCTGGTGGACGACCTAATCCGCAATCTCAACGGCAAAGGCTTTCATTGCCTGGGTTATGCAGACGACCTTACAATAGTCGTCAGGGGTCGGTTCCCCGAACTCCTGGTGGGACGGATGCAAACCGCAATCAATGAGGTGGTTAACTGGTGTAAGCAAGAGCGGCTATCAGTCAACGCTCAAAAGACACAGGTTATCACCTTCACTAGGAAAAGAGCACTGAAAGGTCTACAACCATTAGTGTTAGGGGGTGAAAAGATTCCATATGTCAAAGAAGCAAAACACCTCGGGGTATGGTTCGATCAAAGGCTTACATGGAACACACACATCCAAAAAACAACCGGCAAGGCCGCTATTGCCCTAGGAAGATGCAGAAGGCTTTGCGGGAGGAACTGGAGCCTTAGCCCCAAAAAGACTCTGTGGCTATACACAAGGGTAGTCCGACCCATGATAACCTACGGAGCAGTAGTTTGGGGGCCGAAGGCGCAGCAGGTGGGGGCGGCCAGGGCGCTGGGTGGGGTTCAGAGACTAGCCTGTCTCTGTTCCGCCGGCGCGATGAGGTCGACCCCCACTGCGGCGTTGGGTGTTATGTTAAACCTGTCACCGCTACATATTTACATTCAAGGAGCTGCGAGATCCGCAGCATACAGATTGACGTATAAACAAGCACCGATAAGTAAATCGCACGTTGCTGTATACCAAAAATTGATGAACGAACTTAAGGAGGCACCCCTTACGAGGGTGCCAAGCGACACCATGGTTCAGAAATTCAACCTGAATAGGAAATATCAGGTTAAAATACCAGACAAGAAGAACTGGGAGAAAGGTTCTCCGATAAGAGCGGACTCGAACTGGTATACAGACGGCTCCAAAACCGAACATGGTGTAGGAGCCGGAATATACGGAGGTAAGCCTCGAAAGCCTCTGTCGGTAAGCTTCAGCAAGGACTCAACGGTATTCCAAGCTGAGGTAGCAGCAATCCATCATTGCGTTAGAGAAGTGGAAAGATGGACCGAGCTCGGAAAAGGCGTCGCCATCTTCTCGGACAGCCAAGCAACACTTAAAGCTATTAGTTCAGCGAGTGTTGACTCGAAACTGGTTTGGGACTGCGTTAATGCCCTAAACGAGGTGGGTTCCCAAAGGAAACTAACTTTGGCCTGGGTTCCCAGCCACGAGGGTGTGAAGGGTAATGAGGCGGCAGACGACCTGGCCAGACAAGGTTCGTCGAGGCAATTCGTCGGGCCCGCCCCATCCTTCGGCACCACCAAATCACAAATCAGTAAATCCATCAATGAATGGATTCACAGTAGGTCCAGGGATTGGTGGCTAAAATCACCTGGGCAAAGACAGGCAAAGGAGTTCCTAAAAGAACAGAAGCCTGAATTCACCAGAGACCTACTAGATAAAGACAGGCAAACTGTCAAATTGTTAGTAGGTCTGTTGACAGGTCACTGCAGACTGAATAGGCATATGTACAACATAGGCTTAGCGGAGGATGCCATGTGCAGATTCTGCAAGGAAGAGGAAGAAACCCCGGTCCATATCCTGTGCTATGCCATCCTGTGTTACGGTCTTGCCAATGGAAATTCGCGTGCTGCTAAACGTCTTTATGAACAACCGTATCATCCCGCATCATTCCGTATTTGCCCGTCTTCACCAACGTTTTAGTGAAACGGAAAGTTTAAAAAAATGGACGACGGATAACGGGCACACATCTACAGTGAGAACTCTACAAGTTAAAGAAATGGTACTAAATGAAATTGAGGAACATTCTACTATAAGCACCAGAAAAATTGGGTTTGTTTTAAACTTTAGTTAGGCCACTGCTTGGAGCATATTGAAAGATCAACTGTTATATCCATAACACACTCAACGGGTGCAGGCACTTTTGCCACCAGATTTGCCGCAACTTCAGCTTTTTGTCAATAGAGACAACACAAAATGGCACATAATCCTTACTATGTGGCTCAAATATTCTTCATCGACGCTTTCTGTCAATGTGTGGGCCGGAATTGTTGGAGATCACTTAATAGGTCCACGTTTTTTACCGATGCGATTAAATGACGAGGTATACCGCAATTATCTTGAAGAGAAGCCACAACTACGGCTGGAAAAAGTACCGATGCAATTAAGATTATAAATGTATTTTATGCAGGACGGTGCTCCAACGCATTTTAGTTTAGTTGCTGGCGACTTTTTAGACAATACGTAACCAGATCGGTGGATAGAACGGAAGTGTCCGAGGCCGAGGCCTTCTCGGTCTCCAGACTTAAATTCTTTGGACTTTATTTTCTGGGTTCATCTTAAATCATTAAGTTATACGAATCCGATTGAAAATGTCGATGAATTGAGAAATCGTATTATCGCAGTTGTTCAAACAATTCGAAAATCCCCTGGTATTTTAAAACGAACTCGCTAGGCAATACGACGGAGGATAGAAACTTGTATTGCGGTTAGGGGCGGCCATTATTATTTTGTTAACGTATAATAAAAACATTATGTTAACTTACTATTGAACATTATATTAGAACTAAGCGGTTTTGGCCATATGTTTTTATGAACTTTTATGATCAAAATAACTGCAGGAATCAGCTCCTAAAGTTTGACGCATATGCTGAGAATTACCCTGTAGATGCTTTCAAATGCATCACGTTCCAATTTGACATTTTTGACGCTTACTATCCATACCCCGAAGGAAGCGTCCCACAATCCAGCCACCCAACGGACTTGTGCTGACCTGCCGCACAGCCACACATTTACATACGTTACAATTTTGTTTGTAGGCATGGCTGGTTTCTTGTTAATTTATTTGACACAAAGTAAATGTTAATGTCTACCACTGAGTCAGTATTACTGCAAAAACCTAATTAATTATATTTAGGTGCTGGATTAAATAGATTGTTAATCCCATTGCGAAACTCAAAGTGGACGAAATATCTGGATGTAGAAAGGTATTAACGATAAATGTGATGACGCCAAGAAGTAAATAACTATTAGCGTAACACAAACCAAATAGATCTGAAACGCTGAAACGCTAATCTCTGGAAGTAGCTCGCTTTAAGTGTTGCATTAACCTCCTTGTAAGTTGTATATACATCTCCCTGAATGATTGAATCCGTATTTAAAGAAGTAAACCGCTATTTGTTTTCGGAATTGACCTGTAATGTGTATCCTAATTTTGGCTAGCTATTATGAATCTAATACGCCACGAGATATGTATATGTACATTCAGAGTAGTGAATAATATCAAGTGATGTATATAGGTATGATTAAATATGCACGGGTAGAATTAGCACATAAGTGTCAAGCGCCGTTAAGTCTTTAAAATATATAGATTATTATTGTGGATCTAAGCTAGAATAAGAAAATTATACAACGCTCAAGCACTTTGCAGTCCTACAATTTAAAGTTTAATGCGAAAAACGTGCCTTAGAGTCTACTTAAATTACACGAACAAAAATAATGAAATCTGTCTCGAATATCAATCTCTACAACTAACGTTACTTGTAGTAAGCAGTCGCTTGAGAAACATTCCACACCCGAAAGAAAATTCAATTATGTTAAATATTTAACTGTTGATAGACTATACGGACACGGCTACATTACGAGTATTAAGGAATTCCTTCGTAGATATCCATCATAATCTAGGAATTATTAATCTTGATCAATCATCGAGATGTACTGAGTTATTTATTTATTTATTGTAGATCTGTAAACAGGCAAAAGCCTTTAGCACAGATAGGTACTTAATTAAAACAACTGTGTATATACGCAATACAAAAGCAAGTAATACAAAAATCAATAATAGTAGTGATAATCATATTTAGCTATAAATACAGTTACTAGTATATTTTCCGTTTCGTTATACAGGGTGCTCGGATACTTCTCTTACAAAGAATAAAAATCGTCATCAACCGAGCTAAGAAAACGAATGATGGAAAAAAAAATTATAAATTTCCTTAGAAACACTACCTGAGAGTCTGATGTTTTCAGGACCGCTCGACGGCTAAAGTAAATGTTCGAAGTTGCTACCGCCGACACGTATGCATAAATGAACGCGCCGCAACAATGAATCACACACTAGTGGTAACACGTCCTGTTCACGAATTCGCGCAATAGATTCGTAAATATTGTTTCTCAAGTCATCGATATTATTTACTTCTCTGTTGTAAACCAAGTCTTTCAAATGTTCCCAAAAAAAGAAATCTAATGGATTTAGGTCCGGAGAACGAGGTGGCCAAGCTACCGGTCATCCGCGACCAATCCAAAAATCACCGAAAGATTTATCTAGATAATGCCGCACATCTCGTCGAAAGTGCGACGGAGCCCTATCGTGCATAAAATACATTTATTGGCGAATGTCTCGCACATTTTCTAGAAGTGGTTGCAGTTCATTTACCAAAAAATTTAGATAACTTTCCCCGTTCAAACGAGCCGGTAATAAGAAAGGGCCAATGATAAAATTGCTTATTAGACCGCACCACAAATTTATGGAAAATCGTCGCTGATGGTCAGTACGATATATCGCATGCGGGTTTTCTATTGCCCACACATGTCTGTTGTGAACATTTAATATGCCTTGACGTGAAAAATTTGCTTCGTCCGTAAATAGAATTTTACCTAAAAAGTTGGGATTGTCCGCATTTTGGTCGACTAACCACTGACAAAAACACACTCGATGAGGGTAGTCGTCTTCCGAAAGATTATGCACACGCCGAAGATGAAAGGGGTGAAGTTGATTTTCTCTTAAAGTTTGCCACACGGTAGACCGCGCTAAATTTACTGTACGCGCAATTTGCCTAGTGCTCACAGATGGATCATCTTCTACCATATTCAAAATTTCCTCTTCTGCGTCTACATTCCTTTGATTACCACCGCCACGTCCTTGCTGAAGTTTGACGCTTCCGGTATCTCGCAATCGTTGCACTACGTTTGTGAATGTGATTGATCCTGGCAACTGGCGATTAGGAAATAAATTGGCGTATCGTCGACGAGCAGCTCTTGCGTTTTGTCTACATTCTCCATATGTAAGAACCATATCACTTAACTCGTTGTTTGTATAATGATAAGGCATTTTCACAAAGGTTAAACAAAAGTCACACGACATTAGGTAATAAACTGAAAATACTCATAAATTCTTATACAAATACATTTAACGGAACTATTTGTTAAGATTACTTACGTTAGATTAGCATAGTAACAAGCATATAGTTTTTGTTTAAAAAGTTGTTATTAATACGTTAATTAAAAAATGTCAATATCAGTCAATGTCTGATTTTTCTGTAAAATAAATTTAATAAAAGATTTACAAGTACCTAGTTTGCAACGATACAAAACGTTACAAAAAGAGTAAAATACGTAACATATTAATGGTAGCAGAGCGTAGTTACATAAAAGTGCAAATAACGCAATAATCAAAAGGACATCGCGGGGATACGCAGAGAGGTGATACAGTACCTGCTTCATAGCGAGTCCCTGTGAACGAAACCCAGTCTCTCGACACAACATAACGTTCGAACTCAAAGTCAAAGGAAAAGGGGTGAGTCAATCCTCACCTTTCCGCT
>ML219424.1:0-18198 GCA_004785975.1 Popillia japonica
AAAGAAACCAGCACTTATAAATATTTTACAATAATGCGAGGTACTATAAATAAATGACCTATAAGGGCAATAAAAATTTTGATTATGTATCTAGTACGATTGCTACTTATACATTTATAATAACATATGAGTATTTTTAATGTTTCAAATGCGAATGTTAGCATTTTGTGTGGCCACCTTTAAATTTAATAACGTCATTGATTCTGTTCTTTCCGCTATCATGCAGTTTCTGAATAAATTCATTGGATATCTTGGTCCATTCGTCTTGTAAGACTGTCTACAACTCTTTCACATTGGTGGGTGATGTTTCATATTTCTTTTGATCGAGATAATCCCAAGCATGCTCTATAATATTAAGGTCTGGACTTTGTGGTGGCCAAACCATTATTCGTAATATTCCATTGCTCTGTAGTTGGGCCAAGTAATTTTTAATTAATTTGGAAGCTTGTTTGAGATCATTGTCCAGTTGTAATATAAAATTTGTGTCTATAAGGCGTAGTCCTGAAGGGACGGCATGGTCTTCTAATATTTTTTGTATGCTTCTGCAGTTGATTTGTCATCTATTTGAATGAGATAGCCAACGCCATTTGCAGAAATACATCCCCAAACCAATACATTGCCACCCCATGTTTTATAGTTGCCTGTAGACATGGCTCCATAAGAGATTCCCCTGGCTTTCGCCTTACATATTGACGTCTATTTGTACCAAACAGTTGAAACTTGGATTCTTTGGTCCACAATTCTTTACGCTACTCATTGTTTCCCCAGGATTTATGGTCTAAAGCATATTTTAATCTTTTTGGTTTATTACTTTTTCTCAATAAAGGTTCCTATATCGACACGCATCTTGAAAAAACCAGATCTCTTCAACGATCTTCTCTCAGTTGAAGCATGCACGGATGTGCCCGCCATTTCTGCCAGGTCCTGTGCTAATTGTCTGCTAACTTTCTTACGATTCCGTAAAGACCACTTTACACCATGCTAGATTCATACTTTTCTATACTATTTTCTAGAAACTAGAAAAAATAGTCAGAAAAAGTATCATGTAAAGGCCACTTTACACCAAACTATACTAGATGCTATACTATTTTAAAAACTAGATCCTGTCCTATTTTTGTTTCTAAATTGATACTAGAACAGGCGCAGAAGTACTTTTGGCAGATTGGCCAACATCGAAAAATAAATATCTACAAGTTCAGTAAATTATTGGCAACGAAGGTAGGTTATGTTGGTCAAGTTGGTAGAACTTTAAAGCTGTTTTGTAGCTCCATCACGTATTGATTTGCTGTACTACCACCTAAAAAGTATTTAGAAAATCCTAGAATAGAATCTAGTTTAGAAAAAGTATGACTGACACTGACATGGTGTAAAGCGGCCTTAAGGATATCATTTTTAAAAAACGTTTATCGTACTTGACCAGTTTCGTTGAATTTTCTAATAATACTTTGTACACTGTACCGTAAACACTTAAGAAGTTTTGCAATTTGGACTTGATTAAAATCTTTTTCACGTAACACAACAATTTTATGTCTGTTCATGGCATCTTGTGACGTTTTTAATTCTTCCACGATTACAAACTGCACACTTTCAGTAGATTGAATTACACGAACTGGAACAGTGACTTCCACGAAACAAAAATGAAAATGTATTTTTAAAATATAGGAAACCTTTTCGTATGATGATAAACTATGAACTAAATGTGTAAAATTTCGATGTTATTAAAATACTTGAATCTGCAATAAAGTATCTACAGATTATCCTTCCTACGAGTCGCTTCAGGTGGACCATAAATTATTATTTCCTCTTGTAATTAAGAATTTCCTAGAACTTAAAAGTAAATTTCTCACAATAACTCATATTTATTCTTCGGTTTAGATGTATTTCATATTCAGCACGAAATTATATTCCACACTTTGAAGAAATAGATGTTGTTAGTAAAATATCATAAATTTTGTAAGGTGCTGGTTTCTTTTGCACAGTAATGTAAACCAATAGTTCTCATACAATCATGTACTTACTTATGTATGTATGTAAGATGCGTCAGGGCCGAACTCGATTAAAAATTCATTTTCTTCCGTGTACATAGACACAAAATTTTGTATTCAGGATTGACTTCCTTCATCACCTTTTTTTATTTTGCGCTATTTAAAACCCTGTATATCAATACCCCTGTACACTCCGCTGAAATATTATAGCTACAACATAAATTCGTACAAACTCGTTGCCAGGAATATGAACCTGCACCAAATTCTAGATGCAGGTTCCGCTGCGATTTCTGAATTTAAAAATTTATGACATGTGATTAATTTATGCTTCGTTTGTGCTCATATCTGCCGAAAATAAAAAAAAATGCTGTCATATTAATACATATATCTTTTTTCTACGTTTTTTTACGTCAGACCTGACAGCTACTTACAAAAATGTATTAGAATATCGCAATTCTTGGATAAGAAATAATAGGTGACTATTAATGATTGAACTTGATGTAATACGAAATCTAGGAAATTTTTTTGTTTCGTATTTGAGGAACGTTCATGCAAAATCAGATATGTCGACATAATGTAGTTTCGAGAAAAACGAAAAAAAAACAGTTTATTCTAAGACTAACTTATATAACAAGTAGTATAGCAAATAATATTTTGACACTGTTATGGTTATGGAAAAATGTACGTCCTTTGATGAAAAATTTTAAAAAACTAGTGGATATGTTTTGCGTGACTGCAAGTGTTGGTGGCAAGACAAGTCACAGACAAGTTCAGTCCTTTACTATGCTGTGCGTTGTCTTTTTCTTCTTGCGTCTGTGGTATCTCCTCGAAAAAAAATTTCTGTCCTGTTTTGCTCGATATACTAAGTTTAATTTTCACATTAGATACATATGTATGATTTTTATTGAACTGACCATATTGTGGTTCAGATTACTATGGGATAAAACTGACTTTGAATCATTGTGACCATTGTAAGCGATACAAAGGACCAAGAGCACTACGAAATTATATCAAACTAAATTTTTGCCAAAAGTGGAGATTTTTGGGTTTTATTTTCCTCCTCATTTGTTCCACCGAGAATTCGACATGACATTGTCATTATTATTATTACCATATCTCTTTTTTGTGATAGATTTGTCTTCCGTTAATTCTATATAGATATTAACAAATAGGTTTGATAATCATATCAACATTACAGCCTGAAACGGTAATGTTAATTGTTGGGATTGAAATCAAGTGCACTGGTATAAACTTAATCCAAACTTTTTACATGCTGTCAACTTCAATCACTAATGTGTAGACACCTGATGTGATTAGCAGATGATATTGAGTTGTCACTACAAATAATCAATGAACAAATACAAATACAGTTGTTGTGAATTTGTATGTATCATTTGCAGTAAATAATGATTAACTCTAATAAAATCTTATTTAATCTTAATTATGAATTTATGATAAACCTTATTACTTATTGGCATGTTTATACCAACACTAATGGCACATTAATAACGTTCCTACATTTTACATTGGAAGAAACAATACAAGTATCGTAATTTCAACGTTTACCTCGAATTTTTAAGCATTTCCTTGCACCACTAGTGTACTTATGTGGATATACATACATACACTCTCGACCATAAATGAGAGAACACTGATCTACTAGTATAATTAATCACTCTTTTGATCTGTTTCACTTGCCGTAATAAAATAGAACCTGGCCTTTCTTCTTGTAAATATTTGTTTAAGCTGGTTTGTATTATATTGTGCATTTAATGGGGGTGCTATTTCTTACAAATAATAGCACACAAACTTACATTAACTTATCGGAAAGTGGAAGGAAGGGTGAAACCTTATCAGACAACCAAAAGCACATCACCACGAAGGCGTTCTGGAAGAACCAAAGTGACTAACACCGAATGAGAATTTAAGACTTACATTAACTTCTAAACGAAACATACCCTAACAGCTCCATAAATTTGTGACCAGCTAAATGAAGGCCGCGCAAATCCGGTGTCGCTCACAACAGTAAAGAGGCGGTTAGCGAAGCTGAATTGCACTGTCGAATAGCCGCCAGAAAACCATTACTATGGTTGCAAAACCGTGTGAAACGATTGCAATGGGTCAAACAGCATAAAGATTGGAACATAAATATGTGGTCGAAGATGCTATGAACGGACGACACCATATTTCCAGTCTTCGGTACTAATCGATGCACTTTTGTTAGAAGAAGAGCTGGTGAAAGGATGCTGCCGGAATGTGTTGCACCAACTGTTAAGCATGGAGGTGGTTCTGTGCTAGATTGGGGTCCATTTTTCTTTAATGGCGTCGGAGATTTGCATCCAATTGAAGGAGTTTTGAAAAAAGAAAATTATCGAGACATTTTGAAGCACTACGCTATTCCTTCGGGAATAGGATTAATTGGTGAGGGATTTTACTTGCAGCAGGACAATGATCCCAAGCATATCTGCCGACTATGTAAAAATTATTTGCAAGAAAAGGAAAGAGAAGGTGTCATCATCAATATAGGACGCCGCAATCGCCCGACATTAATTCCATCGAGTTGTTGTGGGATGAGTTAGACAGAAATGTACGGCACCGCTGTCTAACATCCCAGAAGCTACACTGGGAGCAATTAGTGAATATGTGGTAAACCATACCAGTAGATATCCTCCAGAAACTAGTCTCACGATTGGCAAATATTTGCAAAAAAAAATACAGTCCAAAGGCGGTTACTTTCAGGAATAATATAATAATTATTCCGTTCTATGTTTTTATTATAAATATTCTAGTATTTTATAAGAAACAGGCTGATAGTGTATATACACAGATTACCGTATTAACCGACACTTTCCTAAAAATAACACGCTAAAAACGGAGTACAAACGAATCGCCTATAAAATACAACAACTCGGCTATATAAATATTTGTGCCACAAACAACAATTCTGTTTGTGGCCCAAATAAAGGTACGCGAGAAACAAACAAATTATCGGCAGGTTTCGAAAATTCAGTCTAACAGCTGCACTGTGTCCAGGTCCTCCAAAAAGAAAAGAAAGCTTAATAACGAACACTCTTTTAGCAATTTTAAAAGCTCAATCTAAACAAATCACCTCTCATATTTTTTTAAATTCCAATTATACATTTTAGCCTATTGTAATAGTTTATGTAATAAAAAGACCTTCGTTTGAAGTTACCAGATACATATTGTTGGCAATTATCTAAGCATAGGAAGTTATTAGCATTTCCTTATTGCCACAAATTCATACATTATATTAATAGAATCAATAAGCAGTAAAACCAATTTGATGCTAATAAAATTTAGTAGACACTTTGAAATGAAAATTACCGACATTCAGCTTTATTATTAAAACTCAATTGGCGTTTATTCAATGATTGGCTCCAACTTTTCTGATAATCAATCAATCGCGTTCTAACCAATAACCACGTACAAATATAGCCAACACCGTATCAAATAAAACTGTGAGTGGCAGATGCAATCAAAACATAACTACAATAACAATGTAGTGCCGACGATAGAAACTATAGATTAAATAGTGCGTATGTTAATCTATAATTTATAATTGCATGTCTTATATAATGTATCCCGGAAATTGTAAGTAAAATAAAGTGTGTGAAACAACAGGCAAATATAGGTTGGCCAAGGCCAAATTTGATTTGTAAACCAGTACGAGCAGGAATAGACACAATATTGATTAATTCTAACTAAACGGTATCCTTTGTAGTCTTAGTCTATGACGTGCAATATTCTGTTTGTTAAAGAAGACTTAATACAATTAAATAATCGTATCTATTACTATGCTATTTTTAAATTAGTTGACTAATAAGTCTATTTTAAACTCTGTAGTTAAATTTACATTCTGTACAATTAGTGAACTGTGTAAAACGAAGAAAATCAATGGATATTTTCAAAATATGTACATACTTAAATACATACGGAAATATAAACTCGATGATTGAGGTTAATTACTGATTATGGTAATGTGAGAGTTTGCAGGGATGTATTATTTTCTGAAATGAAAGTTATACATACATATAAGTATGTATGAGTAATGTAATCAAAAACACACAACTAGAACAAAGTTAAAACAACGGAGCTGCAATAGTACAGCAGAATGTTACAATTATTTCATATGGAGATGTATGTACACTATCGACCATAAATGAGGGATCACTCTCTTTACCGGTATAATTACTCGCTCTTTTGATGTTTCACTTACCGTAATAAAATAGAAACTGTCTGTTCCTCTTGGAATATTTTAAGGAAATTATAACCACATGTAAAAGAGACGCTATTATGACGAAAAACATAACAATTTTATTTAAATTGATTTATGGCCACAACTATTGTTGAAGTATTCTTTCGTAAATATTTTTTAAGCAGGTTTGTATTATATTATGCATGTAATGGGGGTGCTATTGTCGAACATTTATACAATTAGGATAGTATTTCGCCCTCTATCATGTACAAAATATTAGTTTACATTTACAAATTGTACGAGAAGGTTGTGAAGTGTGTGTTTATGAATAAAAATTTAAAAAGTTATATCATGCCAAAACAAAGAGAACTAAGTCCAGTAACACGTAGTGCCATAATAACTCTACATAGAGAAAACAATTCCTTACGAATAATAAGCACACAAACTTAAATTAACTTATCGGGAGGTGCAAGGCATGGTAAAACGTTATCAGACAACCGGTACCACAGCACCACGCAGACGTTCCGAAAGATCCAAAGTGACTAAGCCCAATGAGGATCTAAGAATTACATTGATTTCTAAACGAAAGAGACGCCTAGGAGCTCCAGAAATTCGTGCACAGATAAATGAAGGCCGCGCAAATCCAGTGACGCTCACAACAGTGAAGAGATGGTTAACGAATATGGATTGCACTGTCGAATAGTCGCCAGAAAATCATTAAAACGAGCTCAAAACTGTATGAAACGATTGGAAGTGGCCAAACAGCATACAGATTGCAAAAGCAAATTTCAAGTCTTTGGTACTAATTGACGCACTTTTGCGTCAATTAGCGTTTTACTCCATAAATGTCTTTGGTGTCCTTCTTCCCAATGTTTCGATCACATCTCGCCTTGGCTTGCTGGTTGCAGAAAACATGAACCAGTGGGACTTTTCATCTTTGTTAAATATGTACTGGCATCCACATCACTTGCGTCAATATGTTCCAGTATAGTCTGTCCTATTCTTGTAAAGAAATCGTTGAACTGCTGCGAAGTTAACTTAGATTACTGAATTGGAAGTATGTTCTTTCCGCTTTCTCGACTTATTATTCTCCATACTGCCCGTTGCTTATTATCAGCTAGTAGAATGTATGTTTCGTTGTACGATTGCTTTACCTACACTACTACCAACCCTGCTCAAACATTTACGGATATCCAAACTTGCGAGGAGCCGTGCTGTATATTGTGGGGATTTTCGTCTGCCTAATGGTGTTCTAGTAATTGAAAATACCATCTTTGGTATTTAACTTCTCTATGCTGAAACGGAAACCAATTTCCACGCGTTGGATATGGTACGGTTGCAGTAAATTCGCTTTCAAAATTCGATGCACGGTGATTTGAGGCACATTTACTTGCAGAGCTGTTTGTTGTGCTATGGAATATTTTAAGCAAATAACGTAATGCATGAATCATATTTTTTCTTCCAAAGTTAGATGTAAGTAAATTACTAATGTGTCAATATTGTTGATACACGCATGCTAATAAGTAATAAGTTTTATCTTAAATTCATTATTAAAATTAAATAAGATTATATTAGAGTTAATCATTATTTACTATAACCGATACATACAAATTCACAGCAACTGTATCTGTATTTGTTCATTGATTATTTGTATTGACAACTCGTATCAATATCATCTGTTATTCATATCAGGTGTTTATTAGTGATTGACGTTGATAGCATGTAACAAGTTTGGATTTAGTTTATACCACTACACTTGCTTTTGATTGCAACTATTAACACCACCATTTCATGCTGTTATAATGTTAGATGTCATTATCAAACTTACTTATTCATATTTATGTATACAGGGTGTCCGCGATATACAAAGCATGCTTTTAAGGGATGAAAGCTACATCGATTTAGAAACAAAAACATATAATACACCTTGGGTCTATCTGTAAGCGTAAACGAGAAAAAAATTATTTCTAAAAACCTTATTTGGTCAAACTGTACAAGAAAACTCATCCATATTGCTTCTTAAATAACCAAAAAACTATATCAAAAATTTAGGGTTGAAAATAACTGAAAACAACGATGAAAACGAATTATTTAATACTGAAATTGAAGCGTGATGTCATTTCTCTTCCACCATACTGCACACGTATTCAATAGAAGCGCAGATGCAAGCCAAGCATCATCTGTTTGTACGACCTTGAACTACATTAGACTATTGTATCGTACGAAATCAATGGCCATACGTTTTAAAAATAAAGGTACCTTTGCGATTTTTTTAATAATGTTATGACAATAAAATCGATGTTATGTTCAAGTTAGAGTGAAAAGGGCGTATTTAATAGTAGCCTCCGATCGGTAAATGAAAATTTAAGTTGAGGGAAGGTCGCATTGAATGAAAAAAATGTAAGTAATTACTGCAATTATGTTATGGCGCTTTAAGCTCTTTCGTAAAGGCTACTACAAAATTGAGTTCTTTTCTTTTATTTGTGATAAATTGGTGGTCCTAAAAAGGACTTTTTTGAGAGACAGGAGAAAATGTATTACAGGAAAGGATTTCATAAGATTGAGCAAGAAATGATTTCATGAAAAGTTTAGAAAGCCAACAACTTGAATAGACAACAACGTTGTTTAATAATTTTTATAAGCATTACTAGTAGTAATTAAAACAAACATTTACAATGTAAATTACATGTCAAGAACTGACTAACCTGGGACGCATATCACGTCTGATAGTTTCCATAATTATATAATTAACGTCGTTTACGCTCATAACTTCAGTATTAACATTCATGTTTAGTAAATGGGTTTGTTTAGAAACCAGGCAACTGAAATATAAAACAACCTGCAATTATATCACTTATTGACCTAAACTCCGTCTAGACTACTTATTTTTGATTTGATTTGTCCATTAACTTTAAAAAGTTTCCGTTTTTTTAGGTAAATACCTCATATTAAGTTAATGTATAAGCACTTACGTTGTAAATGCAAAACGTATGCATGAATTAGTAAGTACATTTGCGTATTTTGTTACCCTTTAAGGTGATCAAGCAATATAGAATAATTGGTTTAAATGTTTTGATTGATGTAGAAATGCTATAAAAAATATTTATGAAAGATGTAACCAAATCAAGTATTAATTCATTAATTCAACAGATTTTTTCTATTCTGTACATAAAAATTCTTAACTTTTATCATTTTTCATTGCAAAAACTTAAATCTCATACAGTTCGTACCAAAGACAGCCTTAGGAATAGTAACTGCAAATATTTCTAAGCCTCTGCTGTTTCAAAAATCGAGTATATGTTCTTCAACATTATTCTACTTTATTCGTGCTTCTATACTTTTTGTTTTCGCAAAAAACTATTGAAATGTCTCGGCTGCTTGCAGTAGCAACCTTGCTCTACTCCTAACTAAACTATTGTGTTGAATTATTTAAAGTAAATAGTCGTAGAAACACATGTGATTGGAAAGAATTTGAAAAGTTGGATGATTAGAGAAATAACGTGCTCACAGAGCAAAATGTCACTATCTACCTATTTTGCTTAGTGAGAGCAAACTCAAAAGTTTTACCAAAAAGCTATTTATATACTAAAAAATTCATTCAGTAGAAGCCAACAGTTAAGAATTCCTATGTAGTTATGATTGGTTGAAGTTTTTCCCAATCGTAGCATAGTGGGCTTCTGCTAAATACGCATTCTTATTAGAATCTACTATCTCTTTTGGAAGTAATATAATTGTATCACCGCCAATATTTTTGTTCCACATTTTTCTCCAAAGCTCCAAAATTTCACACACAAGATGAAGCATTAAATCTTCAATCAGACACAAATAATAATTTAAAAACAATCGTCTAAAAGTGTATTCAAACAAATATACAAAAGTGCTCAGTCCTTGGTCTCAGTTTTACCTTGGTTTATCTTGGGCAAAGGTTAATTAATTAAGCCATGGCGATTAAAGGTAAAATACGTCATCACTAGTCGTATAACAATGAAGGATTCTGTTGTTAGTTTTGATTGCAATATAATTTTGCAACTAATTGTGTGATCAATTACACTAACACTTAACTTTACAAAAATGTACACACATTTTTGAACGTCATCAGTTATATAACGAAAAGTTTCTAGTCTGATACAGAAGCAAGTAGTTACGTTTTTTTAATTTATCCAAATGGTACTTCAGATTTTGTTCTGCAAAGTAGATATTTATAAATATGATGACATTTTCTAGCAATTCTGGAGGCAACTATTTAAAGAAAGAGTCCAATAGAAAATCTATCTTGATCTATCTTGAACCCAAGTAGTTGCATTGATGATATGCCCTATGTAGTTGTTAGTAAATATTGTTATAACATTTTCTGTAGAAAATGAATGTGATGCCTGTTGTAGACACTTTCACATGTTGAAGCATACAGAGAATCTGGCAAATATTCGTTGACCAAATGTTAAATCATGATCAATATTATTTAGAAATTACTAATTTATACCTTAGGATCGCCTATCAATGTGAGTTAACTAGACGAGCAGCATCTGCTGGGTTATAGACGAATCTCTTTATGAAAGTAAGACATCTTTGAGAAATATTGGAAAAAGATAAAATAGGAGGTGACAAGTGTGGGAAACTAGGGAGCTTATTTAGTACAAATACGCCACTATCCTGAATAATATAAACATACATATGTGATTATATCTATGTAGGTACTAAAATATAATAACTGTATTTTGTGTGATAGGTCATTTATCCTCTACAGGATCCACAACAAAAAATGTATAACTATGTACTGCATTCTTCACTTCATTCAGACTTTTTGCCCCTATCCAGATTTTCATTAACTCTTTGGATGATAAACTAGAACAGCCAGTAAGGAAGCAATCCATTCTACATTCCTTTATTCACCATCATAATAGCAGCAGATAACTTACTAACAATTTATGCAATATTGTTTGTTCTATTACTAAGTGTCAACACCAGATGGCACTACGATTGGGGTACATCTTACGATTTGCCACCCTCAGCGAAGTCCGATTGGGTCCCTACCTGAACATGTCATGCCAGTTGATCCTTCTACAGTGCTTTCGAATAGTAGCGAATAAATTAATTATTTCTGAAATTGAGAGTTTTTCGAAAAAAATGCTCTGCGTCGATTTTGTTTTAAACAAAGACACTTTTCGAGATACGACCCATATTTGTGACGTAATCGTCATTCGCGATATGACGTCTTTGATAATTTTGTTAAATCGCACCACCCAATTTCGACCATGCCAATTGAAAGAGCGTCCATTTGCGTACACTTCGTCAGAAATTATGCTTGTCTGACAGTTGTCTTAGCGTCTTTTTTTTGTTTTTTTTTCTGTATTTCTCATCGATTTCTTATCTTTCATTTGGCAAAAGCAGTATGTTTGAACTGTTTATGGAGTTGTGAGTTTATTTTATTTTAAATGATGAAATTAAGACAACGCGAACAAATTGAAATTCTTTGCATGATCGGATTTGGAGACAGGATTCACACCCAACAAGAAGTAGTAGAATTGTTCAATGAAACTCATTCAGGTCGGCGTAACATTAGCCAAAGCATGGTAAGCAATATTGAGTATAAATTCCGTAACTCCGTGATTTACCTAAATCTGGTCGACCCTCAAAATCAAAAGAAGATCAACTTAACGTATTGTTGGCGATACAAGGAAATCATCACTCAACCAAGTGGCTTCTGATTTCAATATGGCAGCGTTAGTAATTCACAAAATTGCGAAAAAAGCAATGTATCGTCCTTATAAGATATGTCTTGTTCATGAGCTATTTGAAGAGGACTTTGATCGGCGAATTTAATTCTGGGAGCTAATAATGCAACTAATGATAATAATTTCGTAATAAATGTAATTTTTTCGGAGGAGACTACGTTTGCTTTGAACGGACATGTCAATAAGCAAAGCTGTCGATATTGGGCTACCGAGAATCCCCGATGGATGATGGAGTATCGCACTCAACATCCTCAGAAAGTGAATGTGTAGTGCGGCATAGTCGAAGGAAGAATTCTTGGTCCTTATTTTTTTGACGTGAACCTAACTGGTGGCAGATATTTGCAGCTTCTTTGAGCCGACCTTATTCTCGAACTAATAAATTTATATCCGAATGAGGAACGTGATCTTCCGAGAAATGACATTACATTTC
The DNA here is from genome assembly GCA_004785975.1 of Popillia japonica. Classification (NCBI taxonomy): domain Eukaryota; kingdom Metazoa; phylum Arthropoda; class Insecta; order Coleoptera; family Scarabaeidae; genus Popillia; species Popillia japonica. Next base: position 12,364 of record ML219424.1, read on the forward strand.
AACATGATGGTGTACTTTCCAATTGTGCAGCACCTGTCCGTGCTTATTTAGATGAAGTGTTCCCGAATCGTTGGATAGGGAGAAGGGGGCCGATTGACTGGCCAGCCAGATCGCCAGATTTGATACTCCTAGATTACCTCTTGTGGCGATACTTAAAAATCAAAGTATACGTTAGTAGACCGGCGAATTTAGATGAATTAAAAGAAAGAATTCGTCAGAAAATACATCGTATACCTCCTGAAGTTATTGACCATGTTCAACAAGAATTTATTAAGTAATCGTCTACAACATTTACCTTAATCATTATCATTAATTTTATAAAAATAAATAACAATAATAAATAAATAAATAAATAATGTTTTTTCATTTTTTATCAAACTTACATACGCTAATGTAATCATATTTTTAACGATGTGTACGTAGAATGACTCACAATTGGCATGGTCGAAATTGGGTCATTGGTCAGTGACGTCATATCTCGAATGACGATTACGTCACTGATATGGGCCGTATGTCGAAAAGTGCGTTTGTTTAAAACAAAATCGACGTGTCAGAGGATTTTTTCGAAAATTTCTCAAGTTCAGAAATAATGAATTTATTCCTTTATATTCGAAAGCACTGTATATGTATGTACTATCGAGGGTAAATGTAATGAATCAGACTTCAAGCGACATGGCCTTGCGTAGGTATTCGACACATTTGACTACTTGCACTGGGCGGCTGTAATTAGAATTAGAAACGGATACCTAGCAGGAGAGAGATTCTCAAGAAATGTAAAGCGATATATGTATTATAGTATTATAATTTCAATTACATTAGTTGCATTTACTCTTTATATTAAGAAGTATGACTAGAATTCTTAACTAGATTTCGTAAGAACAAGTTGTTTCTTTGACAAAAGTAAATATTGTTTGCTATCATACATACATATATGAATAAAACATGTAGGTATATTTTACACATGTAAATTTTGAATATGCTTTTTAATATAATAACACGATTATATTTATAGAAAAACGAATTGTTGCCGATGCCTTATTAAAAAACAATTTCAATGAAGTAACAGCTTAAAGAAATTTATAGTTTTTAATATTTACACAATCACAAAATAATGAATTTAGTTTTAATTTATTAAAACATAGGTATAAGAAATGTATTTTTCTAACCATTATGTGGATACATAAGCACAGTTCAGATATTTTTTTACTTTTAGGTCAATTCAAACACTATTAATTCGATTAAAGATCATTTATTCCAGAACCTTTATAATTTAGTAGGCATTAGTTACAACTTCGTCAGTGGAAGACATTGACATGTAATTCGTGTCAAATACTTATAATTTATTTTTGCTTTTACTACTATATCTATTTTTATAATTGGATATTATATGTACTAACTTATTCCGCAAGCTGTTTTGTGTATGTGATTCAACTGAATTTTTCATAATATACTCTACATTACAAATTAATTCGTCTAATGAAATATTATTATCTACTAAAAATTGTGGGCCTAGCGTTATTTAACTTATAATATAATGGATTATCAACCACTTAGTTTTCTTGTAAAATTTTAGTTATGTTTACGTCAATAACAATTCAGAACGCAAAGCTCACAATAGACGCGTTTTATTGCAGTTTGAAGCATTACATTTGCCCTCAATAGTACATAATAGTGACAGGATGATTCCTATTTGCGCAATGTTATTGGAAAGGCGAAAGTGGTTTTATCTTGAAAGATTTCAGAAATTGAAGAAAATGAATACAAATGTGAAGGGAACAAGAAAATTAGTTATTAATAATGGGATAAGTACGCAGTGACACATTACATGACACAATACTTGTTTCTCAATTAAGAAAACTTGCATTCATTCCCAACATTTTTCTACTAACTTACGGTGCATTCCATTACGCGGAAGCGGTTTTCGTAGAATGAAATTATAAATATGTATTAGGATCACTCCAAAAAGAGCAATTTTCACTTCTTGAAATTTAGACCAACGAAATTGTGATAATTTATCCATTTGCGTACTGCGTTAAATTCAACATATCACATAAGTAGAATATGTAATTAACAAATTAATAATTAGAGGCATTTAAAATTAATCTAAACTTTGCTATCTAACTGGTAGAATTTCATTCAACGTCGTGTCGATTTATTATTAGACAGGCTTGTTTCTGTATCAAGTAAATGACCGCTTCTGAAATCGGTTACCTTACGCACGTTCCAGAAATTTAAAACGATCTTCGCGAGATTCTTTACGAAATACATCCGTAATTTTGCGCAAATTATCCGATATACATAACAAGGTTTGTATGCTATACGTGCACACGCATGTTACTTGCGGCCCTAAAATCATTTTATAAATAGCCGAGATTGTTTTACCGCAGTTAAGCAAATTATGTCGTAATATCCGATGTTTCTGATACTCGCCATTATTATGATACTACCACAAATCTATTTTAATTGTTTCATTCGATACGTTGTTTTGATCTGTTCGCCATTCAGATTACGGAAATTTTTGTTTTTTTTTCTTTTTGGAATATTGACTGGCAATAAGTTTTAATTTTAGAACAGGTCAAGATTAAGTATAAGCACGTGCTTAAAATTTATATATAGGTCGACTAGCCACTTACGTAAATGAAACGGCGTAAAAGTAATCTATTAGAAACCGTGGTGCAGTCTTTTACGAAAAGGGAAATGTGTAAATTTGTTAATGTAGCGTATATGTCTGCGGAAGCTATGGCACTATCTTTCACTGTGATTAATTTTATTTCGGTATTGTCGACCTGCTTTCGTTACTCTTACATTGACCAGCTCCTTTTTTATGCCATCCTTTTTTAGAATCAGATTCACATGCCCGTATAGTGGGTAAATTTGAAATGAATTACAATTAATTATTGAAATATGTATGTAGTTATTTACGTCTGAAAGGTATTACAGCTTCTAGGTTTTGTACAAATCCGATTGGATTTTCTGTACGTAATACGGGCGCAGTAAAAGATTTTATCCTGTTTCTCCGCAGATTAAAATTATGTCCATTCACCCAGTATGAACCCCATCTGCAGCTTTTTTGTTGCTGATTTGATCTCCTTTAAAACATCATCGATGATTATTATATTATTAATAATAATAATATACGTGTATTTGCAATTATGTTATTACAAATATTGTCAGTGTAGATATTATGCACAATATACAACCAATTTAATAACTCAACATAAAAATAGTTTACATAAAAAATTCATCTATGGTGTAACAGTTCTTTTCTAAGAGAAACTCCTTTAGTTTTTTTTTTTAAATAGGTGAAGGTTGGGAGAGCCTTTAATTTCTGGTTTTAAATTATTATATAATTTACACCCTTGAAATATAAAACTTCTTTGATACTGAGTAGTGCGATGGCTACTCTGCTGTGGCTGGTTGTATTAAATATCCGTGTCTAGTACTGTAGCAATGGTTTGTTTGCAATGATAAAAACATTTTCAAATTGTTAAATACATAACAGCAAGTAACATATATATATATAAGCCGGCTACAGTCAGTAAACCCAAACTTGGAAAGGCAAGTCTACATGATTGAATTCTGTTTAATTTTCCAATAATTTTTATTGCATACTTTTGAAGTAAAAATACTCTGGCAGCATGAGAGCTGTTTCCCCAGTTCATGATACCATACCTTAAGAGGATTTATTTTATTTAAAGTAAAAGAAATAATAGATGTCTTATCTACATTCAAAGCAAGTTTATTATTAGTAACCCAATCCACTACGGATTTATAAATTTTTGAAACATTTTTACTAATACATTCAAAGTCTTTATTGTGTATTAAAATGTTGGTATCGTCCGCGTAGCAAATTAGATCAACACCTGGGCAAAGTTGTGATAAAAAACCAGGTCATTTGCAAAAATAATGTAGAACAACGGACCCAAAATTGAACCTTGTGGTATTCCACAATTAACTTGTAATTTATCTCCACACACCTGATTGACACGTACCCACTGATATCTATTAGCTAGATATGATTTTATCAGGGTACCTGCCAGTCCCCTTACTCCATACCTATCCAACTTACATAATAAAAGCTCATGATTGACCATATCAAAAGCACGACTCAAATCAATACTCAATCCTACGACAAACTCCTTGTCATCCAAAGCTTTTACAATTTTATAATGATAGTTACATAGCGCAGTTTGAATACTTCTTGATTTTATAAAGCCATGCTGACATGGTGATAGAAGACTGTTTTCTGTAAAAAACGCGGACAATTGCATTTCTATGGCCATTTCAAAAAGTTTAGAAAAACCTGTTAATAAACTAATTGCCCTATAATTATTATAATCATTGGGATCCCCCCTTTTCAATACTGGTTGCACGATGGCTAATTTACATTTTTCAGGAAATATTCCAGTTGACAAGGTTAAGTTAATGATATACATTAATGGTTTACTTAAATTTTGTTTACATTTTTTTATTAAGTTATTTGGGATATTGTCGAAACCACTGGAGTGCGTACATTTTAATTTATCGATTAATGTGCCTACTTCTGCCAATGACAATGATAGAAGAATAAAGATTTATAATTCAAATGTACAAGATCATACAAAAAGTCAAAACTAGCAGAAGAGGATCCGCCAGCTGAACCGAAGGAAGTAAAATTAGCACTGAACATAGAACCCCTCCTGGTCTTAATCCCTCCTTGGTTAATAACTCTTCGCACTTCATATTCCTTGTTCTCACGTAGTTCCTGGTTGTCTTGTATACCGCTGCTATTTGCTCTTCTTAGGTTTTCACTTATTCCTCTTCTTCTAAGGCTGTTCGATATTTCTTGAGACGTTGTCGAAAGCTTTTTTAATGTCTATGAAATCTATATATGTACATATATGGAATTACATATTTGTGTTCTTTTCTATTAGTCACTGGATTAAAATCAGGCTAAAAAAAATATTACACTGCTGCTGTCCCTGCTGAAAGAATCTTCTTTTCACAACAAACTCCCAGAGTCTTATGTACGGTACTGCATGTAATTTACAAATTTATGCGTTAAGAAACTATGGTTGAATAATTTTCCTTAAATAGTAACTCCAGTCAATTAATTATATATGCTGTCTGTAAAAGGTCTTTATACACACCTACCACATATTCCTTAGACCAAAATAAGTCGATTTAAGTAAACTTACCTTAGTCCAAAGTCGCTTAGTTTGGGCGCTATGCGGTCTTGAAGTTAAAATTTTGAAATCGTTTTTTTATTATAAATTCAAAACGGCTTATGCAATTTTAATAAGATATAATATGGTCAGTTAGTATTATTGGACGAATGTTTTGCGAAAATTTTAAGAAAATACCAATACTGGAAGTAAACGAAACGCGCATGACCATTATGAAAATTAACATATTTTTTTGCTGTCTGTAGTAAGGACACGAAATAATTTTTATTCTATTCGTTCAGTATTCAAAAACGATTAAGTTATGTCTCTTGTAAAATTTTCTTATTTTTATTCGTTTTCCTTTAAAACGAAAAAAGTGCTTATGGTCGAGCTTCGGAAAAAGCAAAGAGTAATCCAGTCGCCTGGGAATTTCGCATAGCTAAATAATAATAGTGTCAAAACTAAAATACCTGAATTGCCATTAGTGCTCAAAAGTTTCTTAAATGCTCTAATAATAATTTAGGAAACTTAACTTTTCGTGATCTATCATGGCCTTACAATACCCCAATGAAGAATATATTGGTCTTTGGACTTTGTGAGAGAAATACTCGAGAGTGTGTTAGGGTGTATTCTGAAAGGTTCCCAAATCGTCGAATACCAAGTCACCCAACGTTTGCTGCCGTTGAGCGGG